>JAIFOV010000220.1:0-38439 GCA_020654155.1 Novius pumilus
TAATAAACCCAAATTAAAAAATAAAATTTTGGGGTTCAAAAAACTTTAATACATTTTAAACAAAAAATTTTTCTTTACATACTTTTATCCATAATAAAAATATTTCCATTTTCATTTTAAAAAATTTTTAAATTTTTTCCATTAATATTAAAATTTTCTATTTTACAAGGTTTTTTCTAAAGGTTTTAAAAAAAAACCCCCAATTTTTAAAAAAATTCTTATAAAATTCTAATAAAAAGGGTTTTATGGTAGAAACTTTAAAAAAAAAACCGCTGTGGTTTAAAATCCTGTCTCAATTAATTTTGACTTTTTTAAAAGCCCTCCCCTTCCCCAAAAATAATGATTTTGGGGGTTAAAAGTTTTTCCAAAACCTTTTCGAAATAAAATAAAATTTTTAATTTGATTCAAAAAATTTTAAATTCCCCCGGGGTTTTTAATCTTTTTCTGTTTTTCTTTACTTTTCCCTTTTAAAAAAGGTTGATTTTTAGGGCCCTTTTTTCATTAACTTCTTATCTTTCCTCTAACATAATGGGCTATAAATTACTCTTTGGGGCCCCAATTTTTTGGGTTCTGGAAAAGAATTCCCCGAAAACACCGTCCGAAAGTTTTAATGGCTATAAGAATTAACAATGTGGGGTTATTTTTAATTAAACTTTAATCCCTACCCAAAAAATAAAGAACGTTAACCGGCAAAAAATCCCAAACTATAAAGAATCGGAATCGAACGAAAGGCCCGTCAAAAAAAATCTGGGCTCGAAAGACCAAACCCAATATGAAAGGGCCCTTTATTGAAAATAGATTTAATTAACGGGGCTTTATTTCGTGAATTTGTTGGGGAAAGATTTTTCGTCTTATCTTAAAAATTTTGAATAAGTATTAAATTTTGGTTGCTAAATATTTTTTATCATTTTCTTAAAAATTTAAATTTTTGAAAATTTAATTTGAAAAATATTGAAAAATTTTTAATTTTTCAGAAAAATTTTTATTTCAGAGACAAAAATTTTACCAATTTCAATTTAAAATTTATTAAATTGCCAAACGAATTAATTTTAATTCTTTTTTAAATTTTTTATAAATATTTTTGGTAAGGAAAAAAAAAAAAAAATTTTGGAATTTTTTTTAAAAAATTTTATTTGTCAAAAAGGAAATTTCCGGTTTTTTAATAAGTTTTTATTGGTTTAAAATTAATTATTAAACAAAATTAAAAATTAAAAATGCTTCATTACCTTTAAGGTAAAAAAATTTGTTTAAAGTAAAATAAGTAAAATAAACTTTTCTGGAAATTCATTTTAGGAAAGAGGAAATCCATTCAACAACCCAATTTAATTTTTCATAAAATTTGCCAACCCCTGGCGATTTCGAAAATTTACGGATCGTTCCTGTTGGTGGTTTCAAAATTCAAAATTTAATTATTGTAAAAATTTAGAATAAAATCTTAGAAATTAATTTGTTCCCAATTGGACGGATTATCATCCGAGTAATTAATTGGAAGATAGACCCGTTAACGCCCTTTTAAAAGTCATTTTAACTTTTCATAAGGGAATCGTTTAAAGTTTAAATTTATTCGACATTCCAATAACCAAAACTCACTTTGTAATGGCATAGAATTCGGGTATTTGTTATAAGGAACTTATTTTAATTGTGTGCAGAAACGGGAAAACGAGTTTCAATCTAAAGGGAAGAGACCAACTTATTCATTGATTTATTAAAGGAGGAAACGACTTGGTCTTAAAATGAAAAAGTGACGCGTTTCCTGGACCTAAAAAATTCTGGAAGACAATCAAAACTTTTCAATGGCAATTTGGTGTAAAGATGTTAAAAAAGAAACCAGGATTATATGTGTAGAATTCATCCTCAATAGTATAGAAAACATTTTCTTGGGAAACGCGAATGTGCAATCTCTTCAGCAAAGAAAAGAATTTGAGACATAACTGTCAAATTCGAAATTACTCTTCACATAAACTACGTTACTTGCCACTTCATCCGACTTATAAATTACTTGGTACTTTAATCGACACTTAACACTACTATGACATAGTGAAACTGAAATCGGTGGATTAATCCTCGATTAACTTAAAAGTAGCCTAATCGTCACTTTACTTGGATATTGTGAAACAAGCCCTTAGACTTAAGAAATAAGAAATAACCGGTTTTCGAGTTCTTATTATTATTATTATAAGGATCGCGTTTTGCATTTCTCTTTAAATTCATCAATTTTCTCCCCTTGCCACAAAATGCATACTATCCTCCCACATGTTACGACACACAAAGTTGAAGACTATCAAAAGCAAGCCACTACATTCTATTAATTTTATTTCCTCTAAAAACAGTTAACCGAAATTTCATCTGGCGTTTTTCTATCAAAACCGTGTATCCATTTTCACCGGCCATCCAGGAAAACTTCTTTCAACTGGGTGGCACCGCGTATTGAATACTATTTGTGTGAGGTAAAATTATGTGCAAATTCAGATTTAATAATTAATATTATAATGACGGTTTCTTCTGTGAATATTTCTTGCTACAAATCCTACGACATTGATTATTTTCAGCTACAATATGCCAAAGTTAAAAGAATAAGTGCGAAAACAAAAAGGAAGATGAATAAAGAGAACAATCGCGCAACTACAACTTATACAACAACAGCGTCATCATCAACAAACACTGAATATGACATAGGGAAAATTGAGCGGACGAAGCGAAAAGATCCTGATTTCAAAATGCTGAAAGAATGAGCAAACGAGGAAAAGAATGAAATCATTAAGAGAAATTGACGATTACCGATCTCAAGAAAGAACTTGTCCGAATCAAGCAAGAACTGAAGACTTTGAGGGCAATCAATGGCGAATATGCTTCGTCGGAAAAAATAAGGGAAATAAGAAATTAAGAACACTCAGAAAACAAAACGACATTGAATACGTCAAAAATGAAGAAAATTGAAAACAAAAAAGAATGCAAAACACATAGAAAAAACAATGATTATAAATACGTCAACGAGGAGGAAAATAAGAGACAAAAACGAATGCAGAAGAATAGAAAACATAATGATGAATACGTTAGAGAGAAGAAAACTAAAAATAAAAAAAGGATGAAACATATCAGAGAAAACCGACGATGATTACTCCATGAAGGAGAAAATTTAGATAAAAGAAAAGGATGGAGAATGTCAGAAGAAAAAGATGATGAAAATACGTCAAAGAGGAAAAACTAAAAATCAAAAAAACAGGTAATAACATTAGAAAAAATGATGATGCATGCGGCTAGAAAAGGAGACAATTAAAAATCTAAATAGAATAAGGAACCTTAGAAAAATGATGATGCATACGTAGAAAAGGAGACAATTAAAAATCTAAATAGAATAAGGAACCATAGAAAAATGATGAAAAATACTTACAAAAAGAGAACAATAAAAATAAAAAGAATGGAAATCCGCAGAGAAAGTAACATCGAATACGCGACGACTGAAAAGATTAAAACCATTCAACGAATTGCGGTTCTAAGATAAGACGAGGCGTTCAAAGAAAGAGAAAACTTAATTGAAGAGGGAAAAAAAAAACAACGGTCACAGCTGATCGGCAGCAAACAATATGTCCGTTTGGCATGAAATTTCAGCTTCTGTAAAAGAAGGCCAACAGAAATTTGCGATTGTTGCGATAGATTATGGTTTCAAGAAATTGTCATTACATTCAGAAAGATACTATTTCTCTGAAGTATGGCGATACGTTTTGGAGCACCATTTTCGGTAATAACGTCGTTAATCCGAAAGTTTGTGGATCATGTAAATCGAGCATCTATAAGGGAAATGTCCCCAAATTTTGCAAGATAAACTTGTAATATAATTTTTCCTATTCCCGGGCAGCTGCAAGGTTTGACTGGTTTGGAGGAGCGACTTATTTGTCCCAGATTGCCATTTATGCGAAATCGAATGTCTGGGAGTTGAAAAAAGCAATGCAGTATCAAAGGGCAAGTAAGTCTTCAGGAATTATTACTCATATAAAAATAACTTCTTGGCTTTCTTCGTTCACTCGCAGGTTGTGAATGTCCCAATATCGATCGACACAACTGTAGGCCAACTGCTGGTTTCAAACCAGCGACACCGGAACCATACAGCTAAAGTTGAAGAAGAAGAGAGGCTTTAATCGAGACTATTGACGCGAAACCATCCGGCCTCGACGAGGTTATTGAAGCGGCCGAGTACCTGGTACAACAGCCACTTTAGCGCGAGTTTAAAATTGTTCTGGCGCGTAATTCGTCATCTACTGAAGGAAAAGAAAAAGCGACGAACACTGACGATGTGGTTGGTTTAGATGAGATCGAAGTGTTGACAAACGAGTTCGAAAGGGACGACGAATTCGAAAATATCAACCCCGAGCTGTAGAAAAGCTGCTAGAAAATAATGATACAGAGAACATTATTTTAGCGTCCGGTGAAAATCAGAAACCTATCCATTTTAACCAAGATCCATGCGCAGAAAAACTTAGATTTTCGAAATTGTTTACAACGTCACAAAAACTTTTAAAATTCCGTTCTGTTATAGCGACGTCGCCTAAATTCAAGCTGGCCACAAGGATCGATCGAGTCGCTAAGAGGAGATTTTCTACTATACATATTGTAAGAAAGGAGTTTTGTCCTTTTGCAGAGCAGCTATTGCTATCGGCTAATAAGACAAAGAATAGACACAGGTGGAAAGTACACCGCCGCTGATGTCAGATCGAAGGCACAGAATCGACAAGCTCATACAACGAGATTATGGATATAATTTCATGAAAAGAATAACCGCGTCACCGTCACATTGGCAAAAGGAGAAGAGGAAAGTGATGTCGATGATAAAACAATTTAACATCCCCGATTATTTCTAGCTAATACCGCCGCCTAGACTAAATGGCCCGAATTATTGGTAATATTGAAGTAAGGTGGTGGACGATAAAATAATCGATGAAAACTCGGCAGAAAACCTCCTACACCAGCAAAGCAGTTTTAATGAGGCAATTCTTTTAATAACCCGTGCCTGATAAACTAATAACCGATTTCGAATTCTATTTTAATAAAAAAGAAGGGTTATTTACTGATCATCCAATCGATCATATATTTAGAAGTTGAATTTCAGCACCTCTCATGTTCACACGATGCTTTGGCTGAAGAATGCCCCCATTTTGATTTTGCCGATATGGCTAAAGTTCGTGAATGCGAATGTAACTAAGCCACATACATTACATGCGACTCATCATTACCTAGCGTCCAAGATGTGGTATCGTATCAATCCCATCGTCATAATAAAGATTGCAAACGTGAGTATAAGAACGTGATATCGTTGTCGATTTGGGTTCCCATTTTTACCAATGGATTATTCTAGATGCAGAAAGCACGCTGTATGTATATCGTCAGCTATGTCAATAAATCTGCAAGAAGGCGTATCACAATTGATGAAAACGGCGATGGCGGAGATAAAAAGGTGATATGGACGGCAAACGACAGCTCCAAACTTACTTGGAAACGCTTTCGTAAATGCTAGCGAGGTGAGTGCCCAAGAAGCAGCCTATAGCGTTTGAAATTGCCCATGTCCGAGACTGAGCACTTCCGAAAGTATTTATTAACACTCACCTTCCGGAAACAAGGGTAAGGTGTTAAAGTCAAAAAAGGAATTGATAAATTTACAGGACGACGACCAAGCCATTTTCAAAAGCGGACTCATTGAACATTACGCCGATCAGCTTCAGGTGTTCGATCGAAGGTATTTGTTTAGCCAACCTCGCCGCTTTGTATGGATTTCGAAACCGCGAAACAAACAATTGCTATTGAATTGCGCGACAACGAGTGGCTACTGAAAGATGGCAGCAATATCATTATTCGTAAGAAAACATGCGGTATGTTAACATTAGATTCGATCTCCAACAAGATCCCATTATGTTTTACCGACACCAGTTAATGCTTTCGCACTGCTTGGCGAGATGAATTTTACGGATTGATTAACGTCGATCGAGCGCGACTACGTACATGTGATACTTTGCCAACTAGATTACGACCTTCAAGTCAGATGGCAATCAAAACTTTTATTTTGCAAAATGTACCTGATGTTACAGGTCATCAATTTTCAAACGTTTCCTTGAATCACAAAAATCGTTATGCTTGTCGACGTGGTAATTGTTCAGGAACATCGACATTCACGCCACCACGATCCACAGCCTCGGTAAATATATTTTCATCTCTTTCCTTAAGGTATCGACTGGATGAAAACGAAACGCATTGTCAAAAAAGTACATTACGAGTTATTCACAAACGTCCATGCTGACAGTATATTCATCCATGGACAGTTTCTTCAGTTTTCCTTGTGTTATAAAACACGAGGGCAGTATTTATCGACTCCGGACATTATGTAGCCGTGATTCGACATGAAACGACTAATGAATGGATCGAGTGTGTAACGACGATCGAATTACGAAAATCAATCGATCTGATAACACACTGGCTGATGTGTACGTAGCAATACTCGAAAAAATAAATGTCGATAGGTAGAAACCATTCAGATTGAATCGTTCGTTTTTATTATGTTTCATTATCAAAAATGTTACTGATACGTAAATGAATGATAGGCTCGGGGTAAAAGAGATAATAAGCGATTTCCATTCATTTTGTTCTTATATGGTTTTCATTATTTACCCTTATTCTTTCCATTTTACTTTTCTATAAATTCAATTCATGTCAATCGCCGTGTTTCTCTGAAGCTACTGATGTTGCGCGACTTTTACTTGGGTGGGCTTTAAGGACAGAAGTCAACTCTAGGTATTTGTCAGATCTAATAACACAAATATCTTATATTAATGTAACGATAGTATACTTTATCATTCATCCTATTGGAAGCAAATCCATGATATGAAAATAGCACTATAATTTCTGAAACGATTCATTCTTATGTTTTCTAAAAAAATAGTATACTATCCATTATGTTTTTAATATAATACTATTATCTACTACCTACAGGTTATAGAAACAATATTTGTAAGTTTCATATGATTTATCACCATTAATACTGTCTTCAATTATTTTTTTATTTTCCTCTTTTCAGTTCCAAATAAAAATCATTTTTATTCATAATAATTTTATGTATAGAAATTTATGAAAAACAATTGATGAAAACCAAATTCAAACTAAACATTTCAAAAAACATGGAAGATAATCTCCATAATGGAACATTTGTTAAAACAGGTAATAATGTGTTTCTATTAAAGCCAAAAAATTTTATTTATGTCCTCAGTTTTCCAGAATTCAAGAAGAAACTTATTTTTCCATGTTGTAAATAATCCCAGCATCTCGGAATATATTTAATAAAAAGATACTGCTGTTCATGGATTCATAAGTTTATATGTATGGTTCTTACATGAATTGCTATGTATAACTTTAATTCAGCGAGCGAAATGATCGGGCGACATATTTTCAACTTTTTTTATCATATGCTCAAAACAGATCGTCAGTTTTGTAAAAACGGACCATAGGAATGAAAAAATTATATATTCTTCGCGCAACATATTTTATATGCTACAATCATTAAGTTTTACATCGATCATATGTATTTCCTGTATGTTAATTTCAATTTTTTCAGTATTCTATGATAAATATTTCAACGTTATATAACAAGGAAACCGAAACCGTCCACACCACAAAATAATTCTACAAATATAAAACACATTTGTGTGAACAACAGGCTGATGAATCACTCCCAATAAGTGAGATATATTATTCCAAGTTTTGCTACAACCTGTATTTATTACAATCTTAAACAAACATTTTGAAATACGGCTGCAACCTATAGAAATTCATTTTAACAATTTGGGCATCTACTGTAAATATTGTACACGTGCCGTAGGTACGTGCATATATTTTCTCTTTCAAATGCCAATAACACCGTTAATTCATCACTTATACCGATTTGCTTACTATCAAAAAATCTCTACTATAAATTTTTATTGAAAATCCCAAAACTGTTTTTTTTTGAAATATAATACATATGTTTATATAAAATTTTATCTCAAAGGTTTTATTCTCACCAACCTGGTGATAGGGTATAATTTTGAAAAATCTTCTGAAAAGTAAGTCACGGCGGTACCGGGATTGGAACTCTGATCAAAGCTTTACGCGTGGTTGCTTTACCATTAAGCTACCCCGACTATGACTTATTTTTCAATTTTTTTAATTAACGAGTAAGCCGGCAAAATTGAAAAAATAAGTCATAGTCAGGGTAAGCTTAATGATAGAGCAATAGCGCGTAAAGCTGGAGGTCGGGTTCGATTCTGGTCCTGCCGTGACTTACTTTTCAGAGGATTTTCATAAAATTTTATATTTCCATTTTTTTTTCTTAATATTGTATTACTATTATTATCTGTCTGTAATCATTATCATTATCATTGATTATATTAATGACCCATTTTCATGTCAACACCAAATTTTTAATCAACAACAACATACTTCTCCACTTTTATTACAACATGATCATTACTAAAGTTCATTAATAATGATAATGAATTTTCCTACACTGGAATTCCATTTCGATATGTATTAAAATATTTTCCACAAATAAATCGCTTATACTTCACTTTAATAACCTTACTTACATAGTTCAAAAAATATATACATTATTCGTTCTTTTCATTATTATTATTAAAGAATATTTTCAAATTCCCAATACAGAACAATTTTAATTACATTTCATTCAACTTCATCATAATCTTAAGGAACATTAATCATTCGTTTTCAATTAGTTATCTCGTTTTATTTTATTTTATTTCAGCGAATAACACTAAACCGAAATCGACCAATACAGTTTGTCGCCACATTACGAACCAAACATATTCGAACATTTTCTACTTCTTTTTTCTAAATTGCTTCTATTCATGATACTCTATCATAAATAACCACATCGATGGGGTAAAGATAAAAATGTAAGTACAAAAATTCATCCTTTCAATAATTTACATTGATTTTACATGATTGAATAATTTTATAATATTTATAATTTTTAATATTATTATCTTCATTATTATATGCTATATAAGAAGCGATTTCCGCCATACGCAGAATTTAAAAAATACAGTTCCTCTTATACATGTTGGGATATGTTCTTGGCCATATCGTTTACCTGACTTTCAAGGGTTTATATTGTAGTACAGTCTACCACTTGGAACGATTTTAACAATTGTCGTTCGCACTTTTCGACGTATATATTGCGATGCGTACCGATGGTCAACATTGGACAGGAAGTCTCCCGTCGTGTCCTTTTCAGACTTCTTATTTTTTATTTATTACTCGGCCTGTGCCTACGACAGAGCTATCCTAGAATTGTATTTCTTTTCCATTCCACAACGAACAGTGAACGAGTGTTGTTCTCAAGATCTTTTTTGGTAAGTAAAAAACAATTATTTACGATCAACAATAATGATAATAACTTTGATATACATATTTAGTATTATCAATCGCCACATGTTTTTCACCGTCATATTACGACATTTCGAACGTACCCACATTTATTCAGAAACATAAGATTCATTTCGACATGTGAATAATGTCGCATTCCTTTCAATCACTATAACAAACCTTCAATACATTATTGCAATTCTTTATCATCGCTGGATGTGTTATATTATGACATTACTATTTCACAAATTTATTATTATATCATCCTTTACAATTACGCGATACGAATTAAAAACATATACTATCATGTATATATTATGTATTTTTTTTGCAGTAAGCTACAACACGTTGCAAAAATGGAGAATGGTCGTTTTGTAAGTATCTTTCTTCAATTGATAATAGGAAATATATTTCGAAATGAAAGTTATTTGTTTTTATTTATTTATTTTTCTTTTATCCTAGGTTTTCAGTGGCCAAAATAATCAGATCAAAGTTATATTAATAGAGCGAGGGCGAGGGAGAGGACGCGGAAAGTGGAGCAAAAATAAAAAAGGGGACCGAAGTGTTCCATACACAAAAAAAATGGACGATAAGAAGAAAGAAGGCGTACCGGAAAAAATGAGCGTGGATGATAATAAAGACCACAATAAGAATGAAACGGAAAATAACAATGCCGCCGCCGGCTCCGCCTCAACATCCAAACCGGTTATTACAATCTCATAACTTTTATTTTCATTTTCTTTCCATTTTTTTTACATAATCGTTTTTATTTTTCATATTTTATTTTTTATAATGTTTTCTATTTTCATTTATTTCTACAATAATTTTTATTTTTATTTTTTCCTATTTCATCAATAAATATTTTTCTTACATTTTTAAAACACCGTTTTTTTTTACATTATAACTCGTTTCTTTGCTAAATATGCCACCGATTTCAGTATTTTAACGAACATTCTATCATATTTTCATAAATAAACAATTGCTTCTCTCACTGTTTTTAGATGCAACTTAACATTTATAAGAAAATCGTGTGTGTATATGTGCGGCAAAATTTTCTGTTCCTTTCACTCTGAATAACTTGAAAACTATTTTGGATAGAAATACGAAACTTTTTCATATCAAAGACAATCTTAATTGAAATATTCTTTGTGAGTACATCTAAAACGTGGTATCCATACATTTTCAGAAAAATAAACTAAATTCTCTAAAATTTACGATTTCACCGAATATTTTACGCATACTATGGCCCCTTCAACAGTCAACGCTCACTGAACAATCCCTTTTTTATTTCATTGCTTTTATCGATGAAAGTGCCACATATTGCCCTTTTGGAACAAAAGTAAAATAAAACATATAAAATGACACATCTTTTTCTAATATAACTCAATTTCTAAATCCACCAATGCTTTCACTTCTTTACCATTCAATTGCTATCAAATAATATTACAATCGCCCCATTTGCTATTCCTATTCAAAATGAACCGTTCATGAGAAAAGGAAATTTTTCAACCTTCTGAAACCACCGTTTTTTCGATCGGTGATAACTGGGCTGCTACTAATTGCACATTTTTCACCAAATGTTTCGCCGTAATTTCATTAACAATTGATTCTTTTCACTTATTCTCTACTCTTTTCAAGAAAATCGATTGCATACGTAAAAATCGACTCGGTGCATTTCACTTTGGCATTCTTATGCACGCATTTCCGACTTCGAACGAAACGCGACCGTCCGAGTCAGTCATCATTCTCGTCGCTGCTGAAAAGGGAAACCATTTCGATATATGGCATATTGCCACGGATTTCAATATTTGTTATATCTAGGATTTGGAATAACCACCGGGGAGCAACATTTGCATTCGTGGAGATTTTCGTTGGAAAACAACGACGGTTCTCCGTTCCGTGATCTTCCAAAATATTTTCTTTTAGATCAAGGTACACGTGATTCAAAAGTTTTGTTTGCTTTAACTACTTTAATTCGATTTTTTCTTAATTGTACCTATAATATTTGTGCGATGGCGAATTTAAGTGAGGTAATATTGAATAATAATGGTGACTTGGTAAGTTTCTTACAAGATAATCAATTTTCTTCATTTTCTTATGATGACAAAAAAATGGTACAAAAATTACAAATTCCTAGACCACCTATGCCAAATCTCGTCCAGCATACATCGAATCATAATCGCGCTTTTTCTACAACTATTTATAAAAAATTCATTTGGCTAACCGGAAGCCAAACTAAAAAAAAACTTTCCTGTTGGTACTGCTTGTTATTTTCGTATCAAAAAAGCCCTTTTAGTTCAACTGGATGCGATAACTTGAAAGAAATTCATCGCGCTTCTGTAAACATGAAATTTCTAAAGAACATATTCATTCGACCCTAAAATTCAAATTATTCGGAAACAAGATATAGTGAATTCGTTGGACACTGCTCATCGCGAATTTATAAACAATTATAACGTTAAGGTTAAAGAAAATCGTAAAGTGATCAAACATTTGGTTAATATGATCATCTTTCTCTCGACGCAAGTACTTGCATTTCGAGGAAACGACGAAAGTGTCGATTCGAACAATCAATTTTAAAGAGAAGAGCTTGCAAATTTCGCCGCTACTTTGGACGGAGATTTCAGAAAATTTACAGATCCTTCCGTGTCGTCCGTGTCTTGTGGTTTATCTAAAACCATACAAAATGATCTAATTGATTCGGTAACCAAAATTGTGAGAAATAAAATTCATGATGAAATTAATAGTGCCCATATATAGTCTGTGTCCGGCCGACCCACACATAAAGAGCACGAGCCGTCCCTGCATCTGATAATCGGCTTTTATATTGTTTTTGAATGGAGATGTTTCATAGAACAATCCCTGAGAGTTTCAATCTATAAAACATCCGGAAGAACTGGCATACCACCGCGCTTATCTCCTTTATTGATTCTGATAAATGCCACAACGTTTTGAATGGGCCTTTCCCATGATTTTTTTTTATTGCAGGATTAAATGAAGTAAGTCAAAATTAACAGATTCCCAAAATTTTTTTTTCTAAATCCTCTTATTTTTTTATATAAAAAATAAAAACGACTTGCAAGGCGGGAAATTTGAATTTTAAATTTTCTGTATAACCAACAACATGGGAATGAGATTCAAAGCATCTACTATTTCGTCGCTTAGGAATAATGACATAGACACATAGAAGTTTTAAAGTTCTATGCCTAGATAACATTATAACCTGAGTAATCCATTGAGTGCGTTTCATTTAGCTACCGTTTGTCGTGCGGAATAGTTGTTACTGACTAATATTGAAAAATGGCTAACAAAGTAACTCCAGGATTTGTGAAGGCTGATCCAAACAATCTGCCTCGTGTGGATAGTGTGATGATTAGTGAATATTTCTTGAACAATTCAAAGTTTATTAGTGCTGAAGTTCGGCACAAAAAAACAAAAAGGTAAGTTAACATGAACAAAGGTATTTTATACATTATACTAATTTGTTATATTTTCTAGATCTACTGATGAAGCCTATGGAGACAATGCCGTTTGTTTTGTTGAATTACATCGGGAGAACAACAACATGCACCGTCCAGGGAAAATTACTCCCCAACATAAAATCAAGACAAAACCATGTCATCAAGGTTGTGGTGGATGAAAAAAAAGAAGAAATCCTTTCTGGGGAGTGTTTAGACTGTGTTGCTGCTAAAGGTAATATTTTTTTAAAGTAATATAATGATCTCATTAAAAAAATTTGAATTTGTAGGAGGCTGTAAGCATTGCATAGCATTCTTGTTATGGATGCATCGCCGCAGTGAAGAACCTTCAGTTACATCTGCAAAATGTTATTGGCAAAGTTCAAAATTATCAAAAGCTGATACGGTAGATGATAAAATTGCAACAATTTTAGGAAAACCAGTAACATTTTCTGAACCTGACTTGAATTTAGTTACTGGTACAATTTCATCGTTTAATGAAAAAACATGGTGCGATCTTCCAATTTTTTGAATCTCCCCAAAATGAGGGATCTATCCATAACATATGGATGAATTTTATAAACACGGATATGGATAAAACACCTGACAATTCCTTTGCCTTTGCCCAAAGCATACACTGAAAAAAGAAGATTACAGGAATTTCTAGTGAAACGGATTCCTGTTTCTATAACACCAATATAATAATAAGAACAGGAAATTTCTAGTGATAGGAACTTAACGATTCCTGTAAAAACGAAATATGTTCTCATTGCAGGAAAAGCTATATTAGTTAAAGGAATTCAAAACTTTAATGGTGAACGGAATGATTCCGGTGATGAAAACAATAAGCGTTATAATTATGACTCATAATAAGCTTTGCTAAGTACAGGAATAAAACTCTTATTGATACAAATCAGAGAAACATATTGATCACTGTAATTGTTGGTGCTAGTTACTGACTCGACTAGTACTTGTCACAGGAGAATATTCCTGTACCCAACACCGAAATTGACCGCGAGTTACCGAGAAGCGATAAAAAAACATTGAAAAAATAAAAATCATAAATTCGCATCCAATATTTGTGCTGGGGGCAAATTTATATCAAGAGATCAATTCGATGGATCGACTGCTTGAAAAAAGAAATACCTCCGTATGTTGAGCAGTTGTTGAACGTACCGAATTGTATCCTTCATTGACTTTTATGATACAAAAGTTCGAACAAAAACATCTAAGTTAATTTGTGAAGAATTATAATATTTTCTAAATTTATTATTGATTTACGTTCATATTTGAATTATTGCTTATAAGTTATGTTTCTCATTACTATAAATTCCAGAATTTCATCCTAAAACAAGCTGACACATTTTTAAATGCAGCCGTTGTTTACCAAGCCGTGTAAAATGTTTTTCTCTTTACGATTCTAAGCAATCCTCTATTTTTTATTTCAAGACCTATATTGAATGCAGGAAATAACTATAATATAGGATTTCCATTAACGAATGATAACCAAGTAGTACTTGGTACAGGAAAAGACATTATTTACTACAGGAATTTATTTCAAACATTAGTCATTCCCTCCAGTATAGGGCCTGCTCAACACGTAACATTTTCTCATTCGTGAAAGATCGTTCCATGCGAGTTCATGTGCAACTATACTTTAGTTAATATTTTGAAGTATATCGCAATAAAGGAACGTGAGGTTACACGAATTGACGCGTTGATGAGGGATGTAACTCATTTTCACAAGCAATTCCACGATACGGATAGTTCGCAAGTGGTGGACGTTGAAAGTGGGGAAATCGAGAACTATCTCCGTACCTAAGGGATGGACAATTACATAGAAAATTTCGGAAGTAAGTACAATTATTAAGACAACTCGATTGAAAGTAATAGATTGTCGAGGAGGTGTGAAATCATTTTTGACATTCCTGAAGATGATGATCCAATATTCATGCGCATTAATAACATTTATGTTCTTAACAGAAATAATATCGTAATTTTCAGATGTTTTAAATATTCCACGATTGGCTATGATGACCATTTTCTCGCGTATGAGATTTCTGTTCCGCAAATACAAGAATCTGTGTTGAGTTCTTTAGATGATATAAAAT
Organism: Novius pumilus; assembly: GCA_020654155.1. NCBI lineage: Eukaryota > Metazoa > Arthropoda > Insecta > Coleoptera > Coccinellidae > Novius > Novius pumilus. The sequence continues at coordinate 14,972 of JAIFOV010000220.1, forward strand.
CCCATTCAGTTCACCATTTGACACATGCGGATGGTAATGATTATGTGACTTGTAGAGACTATATTTAACTTGTATAGAATATTTGGATATTTTTGTTGTTGTTTCCTTATTAATAATTGTATTAAGTATTTTTTTTTACTTATGAATAATGTTAAATACTAGGAATGTTGTTTATTGATCAATAAATTTTTAATTTTTTTCTGTTTCCGTTTTACTTGCTCACAAAAAAGTTACCAAAAAATCTCGGTGAAGAAAAATTATAAGGTACGCAAGAAAGGTAAAAAAATCGATTGGAGATTTGGAGTAGAACCTGTTCGTGTAACAATATTTCTCTTTCTCTGATAAGGCTGTTTTATTCATATTGTAATATGTAATGTTTTATCTGCAGATGGGATCATTATATTTTTAATGTTCTCTTTGAATTTATTCAGTTAATACACTTATATGTATCAACTTTAAGCATCTATCAATGACGTCAAGCCCTTGTTAAAGTAAGGGAAAATTGTTATGAGGATGTCGTGCTTAAAGGTAAGTACAGTTGATTATTAAGTTATTAAATTATGTTGCACAGTACCGTAAAATGGGGTGAGTAGCAACAGTCGGGTGAATAGAAACGAAACTTCTGAAAAAATTCAACATTATGTAATATGGGGTTAAAGTAAAGCAGACAGGGATATTTTTTATGAGATGGAAATAAGGTAAGATTTAAGGAAATGTGATTTTGTGTGGTTGGCAATACTGAGATTCAGATTCAGTGGTGTGACAAAGCAACTTCTGTTTCAGCCGATTTTCATCGTTTTCCAAACTTTTACATGTAAGTACCATACCTCATCACCCCACATGTTGGAATTTTACTATTTTTTATACCTTGTATACCTGTAGAAGATATCACATTGTTTAATATAGTGTAAACAAAACCATTTCTTTGTTTCAATTTTTGTATTAAGTTATGATCCATATTTCGAATCTGTGAAACAGCAAAATAATGTGTTTCTATTCACCCCACAAATCTTGAAGTTTTTATTTTGTGTTTATTTTCCAATGACACAGCTGAAAGACAATTAAATATATAATATACAACCAATAGTTATCCAATTGAGGAATATTAGCTGGCACAAGCTATAATGTGACCGTTTTCTTTCAGCATGCCAAGGACTTACAAACGATTAAAATCGATGCGATTGAGCTATTGATATCAAATCCAGTTTCAGAATCGAGTCAGGTTTCCTCGAATGATATGAGCGATACAAGTGATGATGAAAGTTCACAGGACAGCGATTAATTAGAAGAAATGTTTGAATTCTGTCAATTAGAAATAAAAGAACTCCTGGAATATATTGTAAATTTTCGGAATCAGAGACCTCGGAAACACCCGAATAAAGACTTTCACTCGAGCTAAATGCGTTTTTGAAGACGTTTCCCGCCATATTGGGTTTCTACTTCTCAACTTTGAATTCGCTATCAGCGGCTCCGACAATACCCGAGTACGGACTTGAATCCATTTTCAAGAAATTTCCCGCCATATTGGGTCCGCCATTTTGTTTCTCTATGTTTTGTCTTCGAATTCGTAATCGGCGACCCCAAAAACCCCCGAGGATACAATTTCATCCAAATTGTATACGATTTTGACTTTTGGCCGGTTTTTTGGGATTTGAGACCACTGTGCGCCGGTAAGAAAACATCTAACGCGATCGTACCGCATGTTAAACGAGTTTTGCGATAATGTAGCGTCGGCGCGACAAGAATGTGTGAAAAAAATCTTACCTTTGTTCGTTGGTGTGGTGCATTCAATTTGCTGGAATTCGAATTTCGCAATACCATTTCACTTATCAATGTGCCTTTACCAGATCGAAGGAACATGTAGAATTAACGCGATCGGTACCAAGTGGCGACGTAGCTCGAAATTCTTCAACGTCCTAACACTTCAACCACTATATTAGAACTACCACGGTCCACGACTACGAGGTACTCCGCGTACTGGGTACCGGCACAAGCGACTGTTGGTGGGGCGCACCGCGAAGGTGGGATACAGACAACCTCATTGGAGCAATCTACGATCCCACCAAGGATCGTGTCGGTAATTCAACACGGAAATTAAGCAAATATCTTCGTCCCAAAAGGCGACGGAACGGAGTACGAACAGAAGTGAAAACACCAACAATTATAAATTTGAGTGTTTTTCTATTCATTATAAGCTCTAGATAAATTAATTACTAGGAGATTTTGATTAAAATTTTAATTTAATGGAAAATTCTACGCGACAGAAAACCTTGAAGTGTTTTTAGAAGGTTTTTTATGCTGTCGATTATTGCACTTTTTGGCGGCTTCCATAATTAATGAACTGCGAAAAATTAAAAATCTAAGGAGCACATATCGAAAAGAACTGAAAAAAGTGCGGTGCTTCTACAGATGAGGTGTATTCTCCGAAACTGTGGTATTTTAATCTGCTTCCTTTTTGAACAATCAAGACGAGCCTCGAAAATCGGAATCAAACCTGGACAATGAAAATAGTGAAAATGACGAGTTAAGTGATAAAGCTGTATTAAAAATATGAAAAATATATTTTTTGATGAAATGCAGAAGAAAATGCTGTGCTTCATGAAATGCGAACACCGACATCTTTTCGAACTTTAATCATGGTGAAAGAACGATCTTTTAAATAGTCAGCAAAGTTTCATGACAATAGATCTCTTTCAATCAAACATAATTGACTCAAAAATTTTTGTTACACATCTATAACATAAAAATAAATACTACCTTTTCGGTTGGTCAATAGAATCGACCACAATTATTGAGCTCAATTGAATTTTAAAAAACCAAAAATATGTTGGAGTAAACTACAAAAATGGATTTTTAATTATTTTTTCAATATGAAATTTTAACTTAACTTAATAACGCTGAAAGTTATTGAACCTTTATCGTAAGGTATTAATGAAAACTAATGAAAAACGGAACGCAATTTATTCATATAAATTGTTTTTTAAAATGACTTGATGAACGCAGAATATAAGGAGCACATATCGGAAAGAAAAAGTGCGGGATTCTTCAAAGTCCGGAGCTTCTACAGATGAGTGTATTCCTCGAAACTATGGTATTTCAATTTGCTAAATTTCCTAAACAATCAAGTCGAGACTCGAAAATCGGGATCCAACCTGGATAACGACAATGAAAGCAATGAAAATAACGTCCTTTTAAAAGTCATATTTATTTACTTTTCATCAAGGGAATCGTTTGAAGTTTGAAATTTATTTCGACATTCAGTAACCACTACTCACTTTGTTTGGCAGTAGAATTCAGGGTATCTGTTATAAGGAACTTATTTTAAGTGTGTGCAGAAACGGGAAACGAGTGTCAATCTCACAAGTGAAGAGACCAACTTATTCATTGACTTAGTAGAGGAGGAAACGACATGATCTAAAATGAAAAAAGTGACGCGTTTACCTGGAGCGGTAAAGAGAAATGCTGGAAGACAATCGAAGAGACTTTCAATAGCAATTCTGGTGTAAAGATGTTAAAAAAGAAACCAGGATTATATGTGCTATAATTCATCCTCAATAGTATAGAAAACATTTTCTTGGGAAACGCGAATGTGCAATCTCTTCAGCAAAGAAAAGAATTTGAGACATAACTGTCAAATTCGAAATTACTCTTCACATAACTACGTTACTTGCCACTTCATCCGACTTATAAATTGGTACTTAAATCGACACTTAACACTACTATGACATAGTGAAACTGAAATCGGTGGATTAATCCTCGATTAACTTAAAAGTAGCCTAATCGTCACTTTACTTGGATATTGTGAAACAAGCCCTTAGACTTAAGAAATAAGAAATAACCGGTTTTCGAGTTCTTATTATTATTATTATTATAGGATCGCGTTTTGCATTTCTCTTTAAATTCATCAATTTTCTCCCCTTGCCACAAAATGCATACTATCCTCCCACATGTTACGACACACAAAAGTTGAAGACTATCAAAAGCAAGCCACTACATTCTATTAATTTTATTTCCTCCTTAAAAACAGTTAACCGAAATTTCATCTGGCGTTTTTCTATCAAAACCGTGTATCCATTTTCACCGGCCATCCAGGAAAACTTCTTTCAACTGGGTGGCACCGCTTGTGTTGAATACTATTTGTGTGAGGTAAAATTATGTGCAAATTCAGATTTAATAATTAATATTATAATGACGGTTTCTTCTGTGTGAATATTTCTTGCTACAAATCGCTACGACATTGATTATTTTCAGCTACAATATGCCAAAAGTTAAAAGAATAAGTGCGAAAACAAAAAGGAAGATGAATAAAGAGAACAATCGCGCAACTACAACTTATACAACAACAGCGTCATCATCAACAAATACCGAATACGACATAGGGAAAAATTGCGAGCGGACGAAGCGAAAAGATCCTGATTTTAAAATACTGGAAAATGAACAAACAAGGAAAAGAATGAAATCATTAAGAGAAATTGACGATTACCGATCTCATGAAAGATTGTCCAATCAAGCAAGAATGAAGACTTTGCGCGCAATCAATGACGAATATGCTTCGTCGGAAAAAATAAAAATAAAGGAAATTAAGAAACCTCAGAAAACAAAACGATGGATACGTCAAAATGAGAAATTGAAAACAAAAAGAATGCAAAACATAAGAAAAAACAATGATAATAAATACGTCAACGAGGAGAGAAATAAGAACCAAAAACGAATGCAGAAGAATAGAAAACATAATGATGAATACGTTAGAGAGGAGAAAACTAAAAATAAAAAAAGGATGAAACATATCAGGAAAATTGACGATGACTACTCCACGAAGGAGAAAAATAAGAATAAAAAAAGGATGGAGAATGTTAGAAGAAAAGATGATGAATACGTCAAAGAGGAAAAAAATAAAAATCAAAAACGAATTAATAACATTAGAAAAAATGATGATGCATACGTAGAAAAGGAGACAATTAAAAATCTAAATAGAATAAGGAACCTTAGAAAAAATGATGATGCATACGTAGAAAAGGAGACAATTAAAAATCTAAATAGAATAAGGAACCTTAGAAAAAATGATGAAGAATACTTACAAAAAGAGAACAATAAAAATAAAAAAAGAATGGAAGTCCGCAGAGAAAGTAACATCGAATACGCGACGACGGAAAAGATTAAAACCATTCAACGAATTGCGGTTCTAAGGTCGGACGAGGCGTTCAAAGAAAGAGAAAAACTAATTAAAGAGGGAAAAAGAAAAAAAACAACGGTCACAGCTGATCGGCAGCAAACAATATGTCCGTTTGGCATGAAATTTCAGCTTCTGTGCGAAGGGCCAACAGAAATTTGCGATTGTTGCGATAGATTATGGTTTCAAGAAATTGTCATTACATTCAGAAAGATTCTATTTCTCTGAAATATGGCGATACGTTTTGGAGCACCATTTTCGGTAGTAACGTCGTTAATCCGAAAGTTTGTGGATCATGTAAATCGGGCATCTATACGGAAATGTCCCCAAATTTTGCAAGGTAAACTATAATATAATTTTTCCTATTCCCGAACAGCTGCAAGGTTTGACGGTTTTGGAGGAGCGACTTATTAGTCCCAGATTGCCATTTATGCAAATCAGATGTCTGGGATTTGAAAAGCAATGCAGTATCAAAGGGCAAGTAAGTCTTCAGGAATTATTACTCATATAAAAATAACTTCTTCACTTTTTTTTCGTTCTCTCGCAGGTTGTGAATGTCCCAATATCGATCGACACAACTGTAGGCCAACTGCCAAGACAAGCCAGCGACACCGGAACCATACAGCTAAAATTGAAGAGGAAGAGAGGCTTTAATCGAGACTATTTGTGCGAAACCATCCGGCCTCGACGGGTTATTGAAGCGGCCGAGTACCTGGTACAACAGCCACTTTATCGCGAGTTTAAAATTGTTCTGGAGCGTAATTGGTCATCTACTGAAGGAAAAGGAAAAACGACAGACACTGACGATGTGGTTGGTTTAGATGAGATCGAAGTGTTGACAAACGAGTTCGAAAGGGACGACAGATTCGAAAATATCAACCCGGAGCTGTAGAAACTTTACTAGAAAATAATGATACAGAGAACATTATTTTAGTATCCGGTGAAAATCAGAAACCTATCCATTTTAACAAGATCCATACGCAGAAGAACTTAGTTTTCCGAAATTGTTTTGCGGTCACAAAAAATTTTAAATTTCCGTTCTGTTATAGCGACGTCGCCAAAATTCAAGCTGGCCACAGGATCGTCGATTCGCTAGAACAGATTTTCTACTGTACATGTATAAGAAGAAGTTTTGTTCTTTTGCAGAGCAGCATATCGGTAGCTCTAAGACAAAGAATAGACACAGGCAGAGGGTACACCGCCGCTGATGTCAGATCGAAGGCACAGATCGACAAGCTCATACAACGAGATTATGGATATAATTTCATGAAAGAATAACGCGTCACCGTCACATTGGCAAGGAGAAGAGGAAAGTGATGTCGATGATAAGGCAATTTAACATCCCGACATTATTTCTAACTATTACCGCCGCTGAGACTAAATGGCCCGAATTATTGGTAATATTGGTAAGGTGGTGGACGATAAAATAATCGATGAAAACTCGGCAGAAAATCTCCCTACACCGAAAAAGCCGTTTAATCAGAACTGATCCCATAACTTGTGCCCGATATTTTAACCGATTTCGAATTCTATTTTCAGAATTAAAAAAAGAGAGGGTTATTTGCTGATCATCAATCGATCAATATTATTTTCGGGTTGAATTTCAGCACCTCCTCATGTTCACGCGATGCTTTGGCTGAAGAATGCCCCCATTTGTGATTTTGCCGATATGGCTAAAGTTCGTGAATGCGAAAGGTTCGTAGCCAAATACATTACATGCGACTCATCATTACCTAGCGTCCAAGATGTGGTATCGTATCAATCCCATCGTCATAGTAAAAGTTGCAAACGTGAGTATAAGAACGTGATATCGTGTCGATTTGGGTTCCCATTTTTACCAATGGATTATTCTAGATGCAAGGGCTTGCTGTATGTATATCGTCAACTATGTCAATAAATCTGCAAGGGGCGTATCGCAATTGATGAAAACGACGATGGCGGAGATAAAAAGGTGATATGGACGTAAAACGACAGCTCAAACACTTGGAAACGCTTTCATAAATGCTAGCGAGGTGAGTGCCCAAGAAGCAGCCTATAGCGTTTTGAAATTGCCCATGTCCGAGACTACTAGGACTTCGAAGTATTTATTAACACTCACCTTCCGGAACAAAGGATAAAGGTGTTAAAGTCAAAAAGAATTAATAAATTTACAGGACGACGACCAAGCCATTTTCAAAAGCGGACTCATTGAACATTACGCCGTCAGAATGGATGTTATCGAAGGTATTTGTTTAGCCAAATTCGCCGCTTTTTATGGATTTCGAAACCGCGAAACAAACAATTGCATTGAATTGCGCGACAACGAATTGGTACTGAAAGATGGCAGCGGTATCATTATTCGTAAGAAAAATGCAAACATTCTTAGTTTTATTAGATTCGGTCTCCAACAAGATCCCATTAATTTTTACCGACACCAGTTAATGCTTTTCACTGCTTGGCGAGATGAATACTTGCAGTTGATTAACGTCGATCAAGGGAGTACGGTACTTGCCAACTAGATTACGACCTTCAAGTCGATGGCAATCAAAACTTTTATTTTGCAAATGTACCCGATGTTAAGGTCATCAATTTTCAAACGTTTCTTGAATCACAAAAAAATCGTTATGCTTGTCGACGTGGTAATTGTTCAGGGAACATCGACATTCACGCCACCACATTCCACAGCCTCGGTAAATATATTTTCATCTCTTTCCTAAGGTATCGACTGGATGAAAACGAACGCATTGTCAAAAAAGTACATACGACATTCACAAACGTCCATGCTGACAGTATATTCATCCATGGACAGTTTTTCAGAATCCGTTGTGTTATAAAACACGAGGGCAGTACTATCGACTCCGGACATTATGTAGCCGTGATTCGACATGAAACGACTAATGAATGGATCGAGTGTAACGACGATCGAATTACGAAAATCAATCAATTCGATAACACACTGGCTGATGTGTACGTAGCAATACTCGAAAAATTAAATGTCGATAGGTAGAAACCATTCAGATTGAATCGTTCGTTTTTATTATGTTTCATTATCAAAAATGTTACTGATACGTAAATGAATGATAGGCTCGAGGTGCAAGAGATAATAAGCGATTTCCATTCATTTTGTTCTATATGGTTTTCATTATTTACCCTTATTCTTTCCATTTTACTTTTCTATAAATTCAATTCATGTCAATCGCCGTGTTTCTCTTGAGCTACTGATGTTGCGCGACTTTTACTTGGGTGGGCTTCTAGGGACAGAAGTCAACTCTAGGTATTTGTCAGATCTAATAACACAAATATCTTATATTATGTAACGATAGTATACTTTATCATTCATCCTATTGGAAACCGTCCATGATATGAAATAGCACTATAATTTCGAAACGATTCATTCTTATGTTTTCTAAAAAAAAATAGTATACTATCCATTATGTTTTTTAATATAATACTATTATCTACTTTCTACAGGTTATAGAAACAATATTTGGTAAGTTTCATATGATTTATCACCATTAATACTGTCTTCAATTATTTTTTTATTTTCCTCTTTTTCAGTTCCAAATAAAAATCATTTTTTATTCATAATAATTTTATGTATAGAAATTTATGAAAAACAATTGATGAAAACCGTGTCAAACTAAACATTTCATAAAACATGGAAGATAATCTCCATAATGGAACATTTGTTAAAACAGGTAATAACGTGTTTCTATTAAAGCCAAAAAAAAATTTTATTTATGTCCTCAGTTTTCCAGAATTCAAGAAGAAACTTATTTTTCTCATGTTGTAAATAATCCCAGCATCTCGGAATATATTTAATAAAAAGATACTGCTGTTCATGGATTCATAAGTTTATATGTATGGTTCTTACACGAATTGCTATGTATAACTTTAATTCAGCGAGCGAAATGATCGGGCGACATATTTTCAACTTTTTTTTTATTTCATGCTCGAAACAGATCGTCAGTTTTGTAAACGGAGACCATAGGAATGAAAAAAAAATTATATATTCTCCGCGCAACATATTTTATATGCTACAATCGGTAAGTTTTACATCGATTTCATATGTATTTCCTGTATGTTAATTTCAATTTTTTTCAGTATTCTATGATAAATATTTCAACGTTATATAACAAGGAAACAGAAACCGTCCACACCACAAAATAATTCTACAAATATAAAACACAATATTGTGAACAACAGGCTGATGAATCACTCCCAATAAGTGAGATATATTATTCCAAGTTTTGCTACAACCCGTATTTATTACAATCTTAAACAAACATTTGATAATACGGCTGCAACCTATAGAAATTCATTTTAACAATTTGGGCATCTACTGTAAATATTGTACACGTGCCGTAGGTACGTGCAAATATTTTCTTTTTCAAATGCCAATAACACCGTTAATTCATCACTTATACCGATTTGCTTACTATCAAAACTCTCTACTATAAATTTTTATTGAAAATCCCAAAACTGTTTTTGAAATAACATAATACATATGTTTATATAAAATTTTATCTCAAGGTTTTATTCTCACCAACCCGGTGATAGGGTATAATTTTGAAAAATCCTCTGAAAAGTAAGTCACGGCGGGACCGGGAATCGAACCCGGACCTCAGCTTTACACGCTATTGCTCTACCATTAAGCTACCCCGACTATGACTTATTTTTCAATTTTTTTTTAATTAACGAGTAAGCCGGCAAAAATTGAAAAATAAGTCATAGTCGGGGTAGCTTAATGGTAGAGCAATAGCGCGTAAAGCTGGAGGTCCGGTTCGATTCCCGGTCCCGCCGTGACTACTTTTCAGAGGATTTTCATAAAATTTTATATTTCCATTTTTTTTTCTTAATATTGTATTACTATTATTATCTGTCTGTAATCATTATCATTATCATTGATTATATTAATGACCCATTTTCATGTCAACACCAAATTTTTAATCAACAACAACATACTTCTCCACTTTTATTACAACATGATCATTACTAAAGTTCATTAATAATGATAATGAATTTTCCTACACTGGAATTCCATTTCGATATGTATTAAAATATTTTCCACAAATAAATCGCTTATACTTCACTTTAATAACCTTACTTACATAGTTCAAAACATATACATTATTCGTTCCTTTCATTATTATTGTAAAGAATATTTTCAAATTCCCAATACAGAACAATTTTAATTACATTTCATTCAACTTCATCATAATCTTAAGGAACATTAATCATTCGTTTTCAATTAGTTATCTCGTTTTATTTTATTTTATTTCAGCGAATAACACTAAACCGAAATCGACCAATACAGTTTGTCGCCACATTACGAACCAAACATATTCGAACATTTTCTACTTCTTTTTTTTTCTAAATTGCTTCTATTCATGATACTCTATCATAAATAACCACATCGATGGGGTAAAGATAAAAATGTAAGTACAAAAATTCATCCTTTCAATAATTTTTTACATGATTGAAACATATTATAATATTTATAATTTTTAATATTATTATCTTCATTATTATATGCTATATAAGAAGCGATTTCCGCCATACGCAGAATTTAAAAAATACAGTTCCTCTTATACATGTTGGGATATGTTCTTGGCCATATCGTTTACCTGACTTTCAAGGGTTTATATTGTAGTACAGTCTACCACTTGGAACGATTTTAACAATTGTCGTTCGCACTTTTCGACGTATATTGCGACGCGTACCGATGGTCAACATTGGACAGGAAGTCTCCCGTCGTGTCCTTTTCAGACTTCTTATTTTTTATTTATTACTCGGCCTGTGCCTACGACAGAGCTATCCTAGAATTGTATTTCTTTTCCATTCCACAACGAACAGTGAACGAGTGTTGTTCTCAAGATCTTTTTTGGTAAGTAAAAAACAATTATTTACGATCAACAATAATGATAATAACTTTGATATACATATTTAGTATTATCAATCGCCACATGTTTTTCACCGTCATATTACGACATTTCGAACGTACCCACATTTATTCAGAAACATAAGATTCATTTCGACATGTGAATAATGTCGCATTCCTTTCAATCACTATAACAAACCTTCAATACATTATTGCAATTCTTTATCATCGCTGGATGTGTTATATTATGACATTACTATTTCACAAATTTATTATTATATCATCCTTTACAATTACGCGATACGAATTAAAAACATATACTATCATGTATATATTATGTATTTTTTTTGCAGTAAGCTACAACACGTTGCAAAAATGGAGAATGGTCGTTTTGTAAGTATCTTTCTTCAATTGATAATAGGAAATATATTTCGAAATGAAAGTTATTTGTTTTATTTATTTATTTTCTTTTATCCTAGGTTTTCAGTGGCCAAAATAATCAGATCAAAGTTATATTAATAGAGCGAGGGCGAGGGAGAGGACGCGGAAAGTGGAGCAAAAATAAAAAAGGGGACCGAAGTGTTCCATACACAAAAAAAATGGACGATAAGAAGAAAGAAGGCGTACCGGAAAAAATGAGCGTGGATGATAATAAAGACCACAATAAGAATGAAACGGAAAATAACAATGCCGCCGCCGGCTCCGCCTCAACATCCAAACCGGTTATTACACCGTCATAACTTTTATTTTTCATTTTCTTTCCATTTTTTTTACATAATCGTTTTTATTTTTCATATTTTATTTTTTATAATGTTTTCTATTTTCATTTATTTCTACAATAATTTTTATTTTTTCCTATTTCATCAATAAATATTTTTCTTACATTTTTAAAACACCGTTTTTTTTTACATTATAACTCGTTTCTTTGCTAAATATGCCACCGATTTCAGTATTTTAACGAACATTCTATCATATTTTCATAAATAAACAATTGCTTCTCTCACTGTTTTTAGATGCAACTTAACATTTATAAGAAAATCGCGTGTGTGTATGTGCGGCAAAATTTTCTGTTCCTTTCACTCTGAATAACTTGAAAACTATTTTGGATAGAAATACGAAACTTTTTCATATCAAAGACAATCTTAATTGAAATATTCTTTGTGAGTACATCTAAAACGTGGTATCCATACATTTTCAGAAAAATAAACTAAATTCTCTAAAATTTACGATTTCACCGAATATTTTACGCATACTATGGCCCCTTCAACAGTCAACGCTCACTGAACAATCCCTTTTTTATTTCATTGCTTTTATCGATGAAAGTGCCACATATTGCCCTTTTGGAACAAAAGTAAATGAAAACATAAAAATGACACATCTTTTTTCTAATATAACTCAATTTCTAAATCCACCAATGCTTTCACTTCTTTACCATTCAATTGCTATCAAATAATATTACAATCGCCCCATTTGCTATTCCTATTCAAAATGAACCGTTCATGAGAAAGGAAATTTTCAACCTTCTGAAACCACCGTTTTTCGATCAGTGATAACTGGGCTGCTACTAATTGCACATTTTCACCAAATGTTTCGCCGTAATTTCATTAACAATTGATTCTTTTCACTTATTCTCTACTCTTTTCAAGAAAATCGATTGCATACGTAAAAATCGACTCGGTGCATTTCACTTTGGCATTCTTATGCACGCATTTCCGACTTCGAACGAAACGCGACCGTCCGAGTCAGTCATCATTCTCGTCGCTGCTGAAAGGGAAACCATTTCGGATATATGGCATATTGCCACGGATTTCAATATTTGTTATATCTAGGATTTGGAATAACCACCGAGAGCAACATTTGCATTCGTGGAGATTTTCGTTGGAAAACAACGACGGTTCTCCGTTCCGTGATCTTCAAAATATTTTCTTTTAGATCAAGGTACACGTGATTCAAAAGTTTTGTTTGCTTTAATTACTTTAATTCGATTTTTCTTAATTGTACCTATAATATTTGTGCGATGGCGAATTTAAGTGAGGTAATATTGAATAATGGTGACTTGGTAAGTTTCTTACAAGATAATCAATTTTCTTCATTTTCTTATGATGACAAAAAATGGTACAAAATTACAAATTCCTAGACCACCTATGCCAAATCTCGTCCAGCATACATCGAATCATAATCGCGCTTTTCTACAACTATTTATAAAAATTCATTTGGCTAACCGGAAGCCAAACTAAAAAAACTTTCCTGTTGGTACTGCTTGTTATTTTCGTATCAAAAAGCCCTTTTAGTTCAACTGGATGCGATAACTTGAAAGAAATTCATCGCGCTTCAGGTAAACATGAAATTTCTAAAGAACATATTCATTCGACCTAAAATTCAAATTATTCGGGAAACAAGATATAGTGAATTCGTTGGACACTGCTCATCGCGAATTTATAAACAATTATAACGTTAAGGTTAAAGAAAATCGTAAAGTGATCAAACATTTGGTTAATATGATCATCTTTCTCTCGACGCAAGTACTTGCATTTCGAGGAAACGACGAAAGTGTCGATTCGAACAATCAAGGTAATTTTAAAGAGCTTGCTAAATTCGCCGCTACTTTGGACGGAGATTTCAGAAAATTTACAGATCCTTCCGTGTCGTCCGTGTTCTGTGGTTTATCTAAAACCATACAAAATGATCTAATTGATTCGGTAACCAAAATTGTGAGAAATAAAATTCATGATGAAATTAATAGTGCCCATATATAGTCTGTGTCCGGCCGACCCACACATAAAGAGCACGAGCCGTCCCTGCATCTGATAATCGGCTTTTATATTGTTTTTGAATGGAGATGTTTCATAGAACAATCCTGAGAGTTTCAATCTATAAAACATCCGGAAGAACTGGCATACCACCGCGCTTATCTCCTTTATTGATTCTGATAAATGCCACAACGTTTTGAATGGGCCTTTCCATGATTTTTTTATTGCAGGATTAAATGAAGTAAGTCAAAATTAACAGATTCCCAAAATTTTTTCTAAATCCTCTTATTTTTGTATATAAAAATAAAAACGACTTGCAAGGCGGGAAATTTGAATTTTAAATTTTCTGTATAACCAGCAACATGGGAATGAGATTCAAAGCATCTACTATTTCGTCGCTTAGGAATAATGACATAGACACATAGAAGTTTTAAAGTTCTATGCCTAGATAACATTATAACCTGAGTAATCCATTGAGTGCGTTTCATTTAGCTACCGTTTGTCGTGCGGAATAGTTGTTACTGACTAATATTGAAAAATGGCTAACAAAGTAACTCCAGGATTTGTGAAGGCTGATCCAAACAATCTGCCTCGTGTGGATAGTGTGATGATTAGTGAATATTTCTTGAACAATTCAAAGTTTATTAGTGCTGAAGTTCGGCACAAAAAAACCAAAAGGTAAGTTAACATGAACAAAGGTATTTTATACATTATACTAATTTGTTATATTTTCTAGATCTACTGATGAAGCCTATGGAGACAATGCCGTTTGTTTTGTTGAATTACATCAGGAAAACAACATTGTGCACCGTCAAGGAAAATTACTCCCCAACATAAAATCAAGACAAAACCATGTCATCAAGGTTGTGGTGGATGAAAAAAAAGAAGAAATCCTTTCTGGGGAGTGTTTAGACTGTGTTGCTGCTAAAGGTAATATTTTTTTAAAGTAATATAATGATCTCATTAAAAAAATTTGAATTTGTAGGAGGCTGTAAGCATTGCATAGCATTCTTGTTATGGATGCATCGCCGCAGTGAAGAACCTTCAGTTACATCTGCAAAATGTTATTGGCAAAGTTCAAAATTATCAAAAGCTGATACGGTAGATGATAAAATTGCAACAATTTTAGGAAAACCAGTAACATTTTCTGAACCTGACTTGAATTTAGTTACTGGTACAATTTCATCGTTTAATGAAAAAACATGGTGCGATCTTCCAATTTTTTGAATCTCCCCAAAATGAGGGATCTATCCATAACATATGGATGAATTTTATAAACACGGATATGGATAAAACACCTGACAATTCCTTTGCCTTTGCCCAAAGCATACACTGAAAAAAGAAGATTACAGGAATTTCTAGTGAAACGGATTCCTGTTTCTATAACACCAATATAATAATAAGAACAGGAAATTTCTAGTGATAGGAACTTAACGATTCCTGTAAAAACGAAATATGTTCTCATTGCAGGAAAAGCTATATTAGTTAAAGGAATTCAAAACTTTAATGGTGAACGGAATGATTCCGGTGATGAAAACAATAAGCGTTATAATTATGACTAGAATAAGCTTTGCTAAGTACAGGAATAAAACTCTTATTGATACAAATCAGAGAAACATATTGATCACTGTAATTGTTGGTGCTAGTTACTGACTCGACTAGTACTTGTCACAGGAGAATATTCCTGTACCCAACACCGAAATTGACCGCGAGTTACCGAGAAGCGATAAAAAAACATTGGAAAAATAAACATCATAAATTCGCATCCAATATTTGTGCTGGGGGCAAATTTATATCAAGAGATCAATTCGATGGATCGACTGCTTGAAAAAAGAAATACCTCCGTATGTTGAGCAGTTGGAACGTACCGAATTGTATCCTTCATTGACTTTTATGATACAAAAGTTCGAACAAAAACATCTAAGTTAATTTGTGAAGAATTATAATATTTTCTAAATTTATTATTGATTTACGTTCATATTTGAATTATTGCTTATAAGTTATGTTTCTCATTACTATAAATTCCAGAATTTCATCCTAAAACAAGCTGACACATTTTTAAATGCAGCCGTTGTTTACCAAGCCGTGTAAAATGTTTTTCTCTTTACGATTCTAAGCAATCCTCTATTTTTATTTCAAGACCTATATTGAATGCAGGAAATAACTATAATATAGGATTTCCATTAACGAATGATAACCAAGTAGTACTTGGTACAGGAAAAGACATTATTTACTACAGGAATTTATTTCAAACATTAGTCATTCCCTCCAGTATAGGGCCTGCTCAACACGTAACATTTTCTCATTCGTGAAAGATCGTTCCATGCGAGTTCATGTGCAACTATACTTTAGTTAATATTTTTGAAGTATATCGCAATAAAGGAACGTGAGGTTACACGAATTGACGCGTTGATGAGGATGTAACTCATTTTCACAAGCAATTCCACGATACGGATAGTTCGCAAGTGGTGGACGTTGAAAGTGGAAATCGAGAACTATCTCCGTACCTAAGGGATGGACAATTACATAGAAAATTTCGGAAGTAAGTACAATTATTAAGACAACTCGATTGAAAGTAATAGATTGTCGAGGAGGTGTGAAATCATTTTGACATTCCTGAAGATGATGATCCAATATTCATGCGCATTAATAACATTTATGTTCTTAACAGAAATAATATCGTAATTTTCAGATGTTTTAAATATTCCACGATTGGCTATGATGACCATTTTCTCGCGTATGAGATTTCTGTTCCGCAAATACAAGAATCTGTGTTGAGTTCTTTAGATGATATAAAATCCCATTCAGTTCACCATTTGACACATGCGGATGGTAATGATTATGTGACTTGTAGAGACTATATTTAACTTGTATAGAATATTTGGATATTTTTGTTGTTGTTTCCTTATTAATAATTGTATTAAGTATTTTTTTTTACTTATGAATAATGTTAAATACTAGGAATGTTGTTTATTGATCAATAAATTTTTAATTTTTCTGTTTCCGTTTTACTTGCTCACAAAAAAGTTACCAAAAAATCTCGGTGAAGAAAAATTATAAGGTACGCAAGAAAGGTAAAAAAATCGATTGGAGATTTGGAGTAGAACCTGTTCGTGTAACAATATTTCTCTTTCTCTGATAAGGCTGTTTTATTCATATTGTAATATGTAATGTTTTATCTGCAGATGGGATCATTATATTTTTTTAATGTTCTCTTTGAATTTATTCGGTTAATACACTTATATGTATCAACTTTAAGCATCTATCAATGACGTCAAGCCCTTGTTAAAGTAAGGGAAAATTGTTATGAGGATGTCGTGCTTAAAGGTAAGTACAGTTGATTATTAAGTTATTAAATTATGTTGCACAGTACCGTAAAATGGGGTGAGTAGCAACAGTCGGGTGAATAGAAACGAAACTTCTGAAAAAATTCAACATTATGTAATAGGGGGTTAAAGTAAAGCAGACAGGAATTTTTTTTATGAGATGGAAATAAGGTAAGATTTAAGGGAAATGTGATTTTGTGTGGTTGGCAATACTGAGATTCAGATTCAGTGGTGTGACAAAGCAATTTCTGTTTCAGCCGATTTTCATCGTTTTCCAAACTTTACATGTAAGTACCATACCTCATCACCCCACATGTTGGAATTTTACTATTTTTATACCTTGTATACCTGTAGAAGATATCACATTGTTTAATATAGTGTAAACAAAACCATTTCTTTGTTTCAATTTTTGTATTAAGTTATGATCCATATTTCGAATCTGTGAAACGGCAAAATAATGTGTTTCTATTCACCCCACAAATCTTGAAGTTTTTATTTTGTGTTTATTTTCCAATGACACAGCTGAAAGACAATTAAATATATAATATACAACCAATAGTTATCCAATTGAGGAATATTAGCTGGCACAAGCTATAATGTGACCGTTTTCTTTCAGCATGCCAAGGACTTACAAACGATTAAAATCGATGCGATTGAGCTATTGATATCAAATCCAGTTTCAGAATCGAGTCAGGTTTCCTCGAATGATATGAGCGATACAAGTGATGATGAAAGTTCACAGGACAGCGATTAATTAGAAGAAATGTTTGAATTCTGTCAATTAGAAATAAAAGAACTCCTGGAATATATTGTAAATTTTCGGAATCAGAGACCTCGGAAACACCCGAGTAAAGACTTTCACTCGAGCTAAATGCGTTTTTGAAGACGTTTCCCGCCATATTGGGTTTCTACTTCTCAACTTTGAATTCGCTATCAGCGGCTCCGACAATACCCGAGTACGGACTTGAATCCATTTTCAAGAAATTTCCCGCCATATTGGGTCCGCCATTTTGTTTCTCTATGTTTGACCCCAAAAACCCCCGAGGATACAATTTCATCCAAATTGTATACGATTTTGACTTTTGGCCGGTTTTTTGGGATTTGAGACCACTGTGGGCCGGTAAGAAAACATCTAACGCGATCGTACCGCATGTTAAACGAGTTTTGCGATAATGTAGCGTCGGCGCGACAAGAATGTGTGAAAAAAATCTTACCTTTGTTCGTTGGTGTGGTGCATTCAATTTGCTGGAATTCGAATTTCGCAATACCATTTCACTTATCAATGTGCCTTTACCAGATCGAAGGAACATGTAGAATTAACGCGATCGGTACCAAGTGGCGACGTAGCTCGAAATTCTTCAACGTCCTAACACTTCAACCACTATATTAGAACTACCACGGTCCACGACTACGAGGTACTCCGCGTACTGGGTACCGGCACAAGCGACTGTTGGTGGGGCGCACCGCGAAGGTGGGATACAGACAACCTCATTGGAGCAATCTACGATCCCACCAAGGATCGTGTCGGTAATTCAACACGGAAATTAAGCAAATATCTTCGTCCCAAAAGGCGACGGAACGGAGTACGAACAGAAGTGAAAACACCAACAATTATAAATTTGAGTGTTTTTCTATTCATTATAAGCTCTAGATAAATTAATTACTAGGAGATTTTGATTAAAATTTTAATTTAATGGAAAATTCTACGCGACAGAAAACCTTGAAGTGTTTTAGAAGTTTTTATGCTGTCGATTATTGCACTTTTGGCGGCTTCCATAATTAATGAACTGCGAAAAATTAAAAATCTAAGGAGCACATATCGAAAAGAACTGAAAAAAGTGCGGTGCTTCTACAGATGAGGTGTATTCTCCGAAACTGTGGTATTTTAATCTGCTTCCTTTTTGAACAATCAAGACGAGCCTCGAAAATCGGAATCAAACCTGGACAATGAAAATAGTAGAAAATGACGAGTTAAGTGATAAAGCTGTATTAAAAATATGAAAAATATATTTTTGATGAAATGCAGAAGAAAATGCTGTGCTTCATGAAATGCGAACACCGACATCTTTTCGAACTTTAATCATGGTGAAAGAACGATCTTTTAAATAGTCAGCAAAGTTTCATGACAATAGATCTCTTTCAATCAAACATAATTGACTCAAAATTTTTGTTACACATCTATAACATAAAAATAAATACTACCTTTTCGGTTGGTCAATAGAATCGACCACAATTATTGAGCCCAATTGAATTTTAAAAAACCAAAAATATGTTGGAGTAAACTACAAAAATGGATTTTTAATTATTTTTCAATATGAAATTTTAACTTAACTTAATAACGCTGAAAGTTATTGAACCTTTATCGTAAGGTATTAATGAAAACTAATGAAAAACGGAACGCAATTTATTCATATAAATTGTTTTTAAAATGACTTGATGAACGCAGAATATGAGGAGCACATATCGGAAAGAAAAAGTGCAGGATTCTTCAAAGTCGGAGCTTCTACAGATGAGGTGTATTCCTCGAAACTATGGTATTTCAATTTGCTAAATTTCCTAAACAATCAAGTCGAGACTCGAAAATCAGGATCCAACCTGGAAAATTTGGAAAGATTAGGAAAATTTTCAGTATGATTAGAGTTGCCTTCCATTGAGTTTTCTGAAAGTTCTATGTATTTGAAGATTTAGTACCATTTTAATTTTACAATTAAAAACATGTATAAAATAATAATAAATACAATTTCAAAACTTCCTCTTTAATATTTATTTGATTTTATTTTTGGCACATACAATGACGGTGATTTCTAAAAAATTTTAGAACTGTCCAAAGGCTGAGTGTTGAGCTTAATTTGTTGTTCATATTAAAAATTTTTTGATATTTGCCTGGGTGTAATTTAGTGTAAGATTTCTGTCAATATTTAGTACGTAAAATGAAAATGTTTTGTATCAAACGTTTCATTATTTTAAATAAACTGATAACGTCGTGAAAATTCCGTTCCCGATTGAAATTTGAATCTTTTCTTTCAGTTTAGAAAATCGAAATCGAAAGATCTGTGGTTCGTTACGCAACCATTGAGACACAAGTCCCACTTGAAGGTGTAATGTAGGTTGCATACCGCGACTTAATTTTCGACAAGTTTCGATCAAGATGTGTTTAAATTATTTGAAATTTTTCGAATTTCGGTTAACAATAGTTAAGAATTTTGAGGTTTCAGTAACTAAATACCACTTTAAACGTATAATAGTCAAGACTGAACCCAGACTGTTATTTTATAAAAGCTGAAAGTTTGTCAGCGCATACTCCCAACACATAAGAACGATGGACCATTTTAAGTTTGGTTACAGTGGTTTGAGGTAAACGTCACTAAATGTGTAAAATACCGATTTAAATCATCAAATAAAAAGTTGATTTTTGGATTACCTTTAGAATATTATTAAAAATCACGTTATTCATTGCCGAACTTAACATTAAATTTGCCAGACACCCTTAATGTTCATGAAATTTAATTGTACTTACGTTCAGATAAAAGTTGATTTTTTTAAAAATAATACCAAGGATTAAGCAGATGATGTTTTCAAGCGACATTTCGATGTTCCAAAAATTGCCAGAAAGCATATAGGGTAGCTGAAGCAGACGCGAGGCTATGCATATGATTGCAGAAATAGCGAATTAATCTACTGATCCTCCTCCAGTTTTATTTCTACTGATATCATGTAAATTTAAAAACATTTTAAGAAAATAATTTGATGCTACAATACCTTAAATTATTAAAAATTTTAATTTATACTGTCAATAAGAGGTTTAAAAAAGCCAAATAAAATATTTCTTAAAAATTTAATGAAAAATTGAAAATTTCAAGTTATTATAAAGGATAAAAAAATTGATTGATGACATTTATATATTTATAATATAAAAGACAATATTATTTCATGCTTTATCATTATATCACCAATGTTCATTTTTCTTCGTCACTGTTATCCATTCGATATCTTCTTCTTTCTTTTGCAAATTAAAAAAGTTAAGGGATTAAAAATGAATAAAGATTGAAATATTTATACCTGAGACAGTTTTCAGAAATCTATAACGAAATTTGGTAACTGTCACCTTGAACCATTTAAAATGGTATGATTATTTTCGAGACCCATCCATTATTCCGGGTTGATAAATGGTTGGAATTTTGATTTGCATTATTCCAAATGCTTGACCTGTTCTGAGAAATTGTTGTAGCAGTTCGGATTTACGGTGGCAGACTACTAGCATCGAAATTTCGTGTTTTTTTGACTGAACGCTTCATTATATCTGAAACCTGATATTCAACAAAAGTTGTATTGCCATTAACATCAATTATCGAACCGACATTATAAACCACATATAAATGTTGAATAATATCAAAAAAATTTTTGTCGTTCATTATCATTTTTTTTCTTCAAGGTTTGTGCAGAAAAAGCAACATCTATTTAATGGAATTTTGCATAAATTCTTCCAACGAACATATATAATTCATGTAAATATTTAATAAAATGACAGCGTCCGTTGTTAATAATATCTTCTTCTATGATGCTACTAATTTATTAAACGCTTTTTGTTGTATTTCGATGCTGATGCCAATCATTTTAAAGATATTTTAAACGAAAATATTTTATTATTAAACTGAATTCTACATGGAGTATGATAGTATATTTTCGGACCAGCAATCTTTCCAATTTACTTAATAACTCATTATACTCTTCTTTATTTTCGATGTAAAATTACGAAACTGAAATTATTTTTATCACCTTCATGAGAAACATTTTGATCTCAATTTTTTTTTATTAAAATATACAAATATCTTCACCCGTCAAACTGGTGTCACTTTGAAATGAACTATTTACTTCAGCGGTTGTATTAGCATTTTCCCAAATCTTCAAGCACTAATATCCTGGGAATTTTGAGTTCTTTGATTGAAATGAAGGATTTGGGATCGTTAACTCAGCCAAATGCGATGAACTTGTAATGAATCGTCTTTGATGTTTTAACCTTTTCGATATTTCTTTTTCTTGTTCTGTTTCAACAGTTTTAAAATTTTTTTTCGGGTAAAATATTTTTTCATTAGTCCTTAATGATTTGTAACATTCCTGTATAACCAATTCTGTATATTCACGTGAAAATGATGTCATTATACTTCCAGTTATGTTTTTTCCAATTTTAAAATTAATTACATTTTGTCAATGTTTTGAAAATAATGTTATTTTCACTACTTTTTGCAAATAAACAAACAATGTATCACCGACTTTTTTCATAAAAACAACTGAGGCCTGTTCAGTTCGCCAAATGGATTTAGAATAAGTCACTGCGCAGTGAGGATCACACTAAATTAACGATCTTATGCAAATAGATGCATATGCCCGGTCTCCTTGTTACATTTGCTTGTCTGGCAATTGGAACTATCAAAAGTGTCTGGTAATAGGCATCATTGTTAATACCTTAGTTTATTTATAAAAATGCTTTTATACTGAACATAAGTACAATTATAATTTCATGAACATTAAGGGTGTCTGGGAAAGGTTCCAGATGTTAATGTCTGGAAATGAATAACGTGATTTTTAATAATATTCAAAGGTAATACCAAAAAATCACACTTTATTATTTGTGTATTTAAATCGGATTTTAACATTTAGTGACGTTTCCTGCAAAGCCACTGTAACCCAAACTTCATAATGGTCCATCTTCTTACCTGTTTGGGGGTATGGCTGAAAACTTTCAGCTTTTATAAAATAACGTAGGTCGGGTTCACTTTCTATAACCAAACAGGTACATTTTCAAAAATAAATATTGAAGCAAGTATTGCTTTCATGAGAAAGATTATTCGTATAGACAAAAGCAAGTGAATAAGAATCTGTTGTTCGTTACACAACCATTGAGACACACGTTCCAGTTAAAGTTGTATTTTAGATAATTCAACTTCCGACAAGTTTCGATCAAAATTTGTTATGGCGGCTGGCCAAATTATTTGAAATTGTTTGAAATTTCAGGTAAGTATTCCTTACTGGCGTTAACAATAGTTTAGAATTATGAGTCACCAGGAGCTAAATACCTTGTCTGCTTTAAAACGTTAAACCAAATAGATCCGTTTTCAGTATTGAGAGGCGACAGAAGGATTAACATTGCTTTCATGAGAAAGATCATATGGATAGACAAAACCAAGTTTATTTCGTCTTGTTTTAGATTTTTTGAGGAATGCATCATGCGTTTCAAATGACTAAATATTTGTAAATTAATTTTTCTATTATTTTATTTCGATTCACATTATTACCAATTATTTAAAAAAATCATCTAGTACGTTCCTGTGTGCATGTCGATCACTCTTCCGTTTACCATTATC
>JAIFOV010000692.1:0-38429 GCA_020654155.1 Novius pumilus
TGTTTGCTTCTGTCATGGAATATCGGATTTTCAGCTAGTTTGATGGCGCTGTTATTATCGTAATGTATGCGAACTTCCAGCTGAATCCCCAAGACGGATTTCTTGTAGGAACCGACGTAGGAATATGGATTTCTTCGCAGCTTCGGCCAGTGCAAGGTATACGGTTCCGGTGGTAAATAGGGCGACTCTCTTTTGTTTTCTTGTTTCCCAGGAAATAAGGGAACCGTTCATTAGGAACACGAAGCCACTGAAGACCTGCGGTGTCGATGTTGTTTCCCCAACCAGCATCTACGTAGTCCTCTACAAAACTGCAGTTATTTGTGAAAGTTAATTTTACGTCTGTTGTCCCCTTGAGGTATCGAAGCACAGGCTTGGCCGCCTCCCAATGCTCCTCATCGTAGCAATTATTAAATTGTCCCAGGTAGCTTACGTCGAAGCTTATATCCGGTCTGGTCGAAGTTGCCGAATAATTTAGGGCAGTAATCAATTCGCAGTAAGGTCTCTTGAAGTCTTCCTCTGACATCGACTTGTTCTTCGTTAGTTTCAATCGGCTCTGCAGTGGCGTGGAAATCGAGTTTGCTTCGCTCATGTCGAACCTATTCAGTAGATCTTTGATGAAGCCTTGTTGTTTCATGGATATTGGGTTATTTTGCCTCATGAACTCGATACCCAAACAGTAGCTAACGTCACCCAACAGCTTGAGTTCGAAATATTTTGACAGGCGATTTTCTACCCTCTTTGTATGAGTATTTCGTTAATATAGACAAGAATCATGGTGACTTCATTCTGCGATTGAACATAATATACGCATGGGTCGAAATTGGATTGTTCATCTTGAAGTTTTGACAAGGTTTCGTGCAGCGTTAAATACCAGCGACGTCTCCCAAATATTACGTCTAGGTTCTTTGGCGGTTCCATGAATATATTTTCATATATCTTCCAGTTTAAATAAGCCGTCGTTATGTATAACTGGTGGATGTACATTTCGGCGAAAGCCGTAGCTAGCCACTGGTGAATAATGTGGTGGTATAATGCACCCCGGACGCTGGCTGAATCCTTGCGCCAACAAGCGAGCCTTCCTTTTTTTCTAGCGTGTAACGATCGTTCGCGGGGGCGCTAATATTTTCGCACACAAATACCCTCGGGCACCAGATTTTTACGCGAGGTTTTCTACCCGACGGGCTCGGCCTGTCAAAGTCCCGTTTTGCCGCGATACTACGCACAATACAAATCGAAGTACCCGGATACGCTCAGTGGAGAAGGGTTCGATTCGATCTAAGCTATTAACGATCGTACAACGTGAAACGAGTGTTTCAAGCGAAAGGGGGCTTTAATCGGATTCGCCTCACGGAACGATTCTCGCGTATGAAAAATGAAAGATGTTACAGGTCCAAATCACACTTATATTCAGTTCCCGCAATCGCAACAACAGTCACGGGCAACGGAAGGACAATTCAGGGAGTGTCTTGACACACAAAAATTTAACTTACTCTCGTGCTTTCGCCGGTTTTCCGGTCTAACCCGATAATGAAAAAAAGAGAAAAAAGTAATATGGCCACGTCGTCTAACAATAAGAAAACCCGCTCTCTTCCGCACGTTAACTCTTCAACAACCAAAAAGCCCGGACCCCACTTCCTCATTTTCTTTTATATCGTTTCCCCTGACACTACCCACGTGACTCTAACTGAAACCCGCATTGGACAACCATGCCATTTTCCAAAAGTATCGAATGTTCTCGAAGAGAAATCGCTGGCCGTCGCTTCCCTATCCCACCGGTCGCGATAAAAATTTCCGACGATATTCTACCAACCTGGTTGTAGAAAAAACACTTCGTCACATCTCCCTCCTTCTTCTCGGAAAATTTTCTTATATAAAATTTTAACATCGCGCCGCGACCCTCAGAAAACCCATCGACACTCCCCGTAATTGTCACCCCGTGCAACCTCACATCAAAATGTTACATTCGAATTGAATCCCCAACCCGAAGAAACAAAAAAAATAATTTATCCAATAGTGGACAAGAAAACAACCCCTTTTCCCAAAATTCCTCCGTTACCATCCGCTAAAAAAAAACCCCAAAAAAAAACAACTAATACTAATCCCGCAATTATTCACGAAAATGAACTCGGCGCAGGCGCCGCACCCACTCGACGACCGGTCCCGGAGTCTCTGGTATCCTCGGCGGAGGTCCCGGTCGGATTCAGTTACCGGTCGGTATTCCATCCAGTAATACCGCCGGGCGTCCGCTATGAATACCCATTGCCCTCCGGGTCTTCTGGGGCCGGTGACGCCCCAACAAGGGCACTTCCGTGGTGCCGCAACGTGAGCAGAACCGGCGGGCCGGATTTGGGCACCTCTCCCTCAGGTGGCCCTCCTCCCCACACCGCCAACACATGTCCTCTGACAGCCGGATGATTCTCGGTAGGGCGGGGTCGATGGTGCATTCCGGTCGATTGTGCCCCGGCCGTTGGCACCACCGGCACACCGGGAACCCCACCGGGAGCGAAAGGTATGTTGGAATTTCTGCCATCCCGTGGTGGAAAGTGTCTGTAGAGCGGGAGAAAAGAGAAAAAAATTATATAACCATTTACAAGTCGGAGACCACCCGTTAGTAATTTGGTATTAGTAGTTAACGATCCCTCTACTCCCTTCGGTTCACTCTCCATAGTATGGCTTCAGATGTTTTACGTGCACCCGCGAGATCCGTCTTCCATCTTCTGTTTTCAAGTCGTATACCACCGGTGAAATCACGCGCCATACCGTGCAAGGCCCGGAAAACTTCGGCGCCAGCTTGGCGGCAAATCCATCTCCCCCGGAGGACAACGGGTGTTCTCGGCGCATTACTTTGTCTCCTACCCGACAGCGCCAATCTCGTCGACGCAAATTGTAACGGTGACTCTGCTGAGTAAAAGCTTGAGCCAACTTATTCTTCACGAATCCCATGGTATCGTTCAGCCGGCACATTCTTTGAGCGTACTGAGAAATCTGCTCATTACTTATGGGTTCGTCTTCGGCCCCGGGACCGGCCCTGTTCTCCCTGTGGCGTGCTTTCGGGATTTCCGGCTCCCGTTCATAATTCAGGAACGCCGGTGAATGCCCCGTCGATTCATGAACGGCGGTATTAACCGCAAACATCAACTCTGGTAGCTTTGCGTCCCATAGTCTCTGGTCTGTCTCGCAAAACTGCGCTATCATAGTCTTCACGGTCCTATTGGCTCGCTCCACCGGATTGCACTGCGGCGTATACACTGGCGAGAACCGGTGGTCGATTCCCAACTCGGCTACAGCAGAAGCAGTGGCCTTCTTTAACGGTTTACACTCTACCCACTTAGTGAACCGGTCTTGCATCATGGCCAGGTACAGATTTCCGCGTTTCGACCGCGGCAGCGGTCCCACCAAATCCACGCTCACGACATCCCACGGGCCCCCGAACCGATATGGCAACATCATCCCCGGCGATTTCTGTTGCTGGATCTTGTAATGTTTACAGGACGAACACTTTCGTACATAACGTGCAACATCTCGAAACATGCCGGGCTAATAATAGTGCTTCGCCACTCTACCGATTGTTTTCGCAATACCCAGATGTCTCGCCGTTTCCCGGTCATGATTCTCTTTCGACACCTCAGTTCTCTCGTTCGTGGGCAAACAGAGCTTCCATGGTTTCTCCTCCTCTAGTTCAGAGAAATCGTTAGGATCGAACACGTGTCGATAGAGCTCACCATCCTCCCAACGATAATCAGGGTGGTTTTCGGGACTCTCCTTCACTTGAGTAACCTTCTTGAAGTACCAAGAACCCGGGTCTTCCTCTGATTTATTCTCGAGAGCTGCAACCGTGAGAAACGGGTTCCTAGACAGACTATCCGCCACCCGGTTGAGGGCGCCTTTTCGGTATCGAATTTCGAAATCGAATTGTTGCAAAAATATGCTCCATCTTGCCAGCCTTCCCGATGGCGATTTGATAGATTGTTACCACCGTAAACTCATGTAGTCAGTTATGACGCTGAACTTATATCCCTCAAGATAGTGTCGCAACTTCTCAATACTCCATACAATTGCCAGACATTCTTTTTCGGTTACCGAGTAATTTTTCTCCGCGTTGTTCATAGTTCTACTAGCGTACGCTATCACCCTCTCTTTTCCTCCCACGTATTGTATTAAGGCGGCCCCCAAACCGGTGTCAGATGCGTCTGTCTGTAAAATAAATTCCTTAGTGAAATCGGGACAAACTAATATTGGCGATACCGTCAATTTTTCCTTAAGCGTATCAAAGGACCGTTGTTGTTCCGTATCCCACTTCCACCGTTGTTTCTTCTTCAGTAGGTTGGTGAGAGGAGTAACCAGCTGGGAAAAATCCTCAATAAACCGGCGGTACCAGGACGGTACTCCCAAAAATCTGCGAACCTCTCTAACATTCTTCGGGGCGGGCATTAGCTTTATCGCATCCACCTTATCTTTTTTTTTTTTTTTTTTTGACGGAGGGAAAATGCGTTACGCACTACCCCCGGGAAACGGTATCCTCCGGGGAGTGTGGGACTCCCTAGAAGCCGACAATACCCCACCCCCGTCCAGGACATCATTCCTGAACGGGCGCAGGGCATCCCCGTCAACCAGGTTTACCCACTAAAAACCCTCCGTGCCCTTCAGGTCCCAGCCATATGTTCGGGCTGGAGACGTTCCGGGACACGCGCGTACGTTCGGGAAATGCTCGGCCGACCTTACCAGATCTTACCTTCGAGCATCCCCCAGTACCTTACCTCTTACCTGCTTGCCTACTTACCCCTCTCCACTGTTGTCCGTCGTTCCTACGTTCCCTTCTTCATCCTGTGACCTACGTTCAATCATTCTATCCTCCCTTTCCTTGCGCTCCATCACCTTGCACACAAAATCATACATCAACTGCCACCTGCGCCTGTCACCCACCATAAACGGTATGATGCCACACGCGGGCGGCAGTGCCACTATCCCCAATCGATTCATCACATCCACTCTCTCATCCGTCCATCTTTCACACTCCCACATCACATGCTCGGGGCTATCCCTCACTCCACAAACTCCACAGACGTCTGTCATCGTTTTTCCAATCCTCATAGTATACGTCCCAAACGATCCATGTCCGCTCAGGAACTGGGTAAAGTAGTACGATGTCCTCCGAAAAGGACAATCGCACCACTCCACCAAATCCCTGACCAGGACCCGCGTCCACTTCCCACTCACTCTCTCTCAGTCAGCCTTCCACTTTCTCATTGTTCTACCTCTCGCCATTCGCTTCACTCCCGGAAGATGACCGTTTCCCACCGTGAAAAGGAACCCCCTCTCGGCCACCAGCAAATCCACGGGTGGGGTGGCAGACACAACCTGTGCCGCCACCGCCGACACCGTGCGATATGCGCTGATGGCTCTGAGGAGGATCCTTCTTTGCCCCATTACCAACATATTCTTATATTTCCCAACCTTAACGGCCATCCTCCAGGCTGGCGCAGCGTACAGCATTATGCTGTGCGCCACCCCACACAACACTCTCCTTTTCTCACTACCAGGCCCTCCCACATTCGGCATCAATCTCGCTAACCCATTCATCCGTTCAAGCACTCTCCCTACCGTATATTTTACATGCTCTCCAAAATTCTTCCCTTTATCCAAAACCACACCTAGGTACCTTACACTCTTCTTCACGTCCACTGACACGCCCCCTAATACCACTCTCCAATCCTGCGGCACCCTCCTTCCCCTCAACGTACAGATCTTCGTCTTCCCCTCTGCTATCTTGAGGCAGCGACTCTCCATCCACCTGTGATAAGGCAATGAACTTAAAGCACTAATCAGCACCTTTCCCGTGCAATGTGTAATAGTTCATAAGGTTAATTAATATAGTATCGATATACTGACGCGAGTAGAATAAGTCAATATATGTACATGTAGCTATATAGTAACGGGCAAGTAGTAATTGATGGTCAAGCGACTAGGCATGACACATATGAAGTAGATGTAACGATAAAAGGTAAATAAACGGTGTGCACCCAACTTGTTGAAGAGTTAGGAAAACCTATCCGCGATCCCATCATCACATGGCGATCCTGCCAGGATCTAGTGAATCGATTAACATCCAGTGTGCAAAAACGAATTGAGACATTGAATCACGATGGGAAGCGGAAAAAGCAAGGAAGTGATAAACATCAAGCAAGAGGGTAACAACAACGGCAGCGTTACAAAAAGCGAAAGCACATTCTCAACACAAGAAGTATTGGAAATCGTTGGAGCAGTGGTACTGGTAGCTGTTATCTTGAGATGGTGGTACAAATGGGCACAAAAAAGGTTCCGCAACCAAATCAGAGAGGAGAGAAGGAGAAGCCAGGAGCAGATCTGAGCAAAGTGACACGACGGCGACACGACGGACGCAACAAAGGGTGAGTCCAATCATTGTGAACATTGTGCGTGGTACAGAAAGTGCGCGTGAACGAATAACGTAAATGCGAACATTTTTTTTTTCTTTCTCTTTCGTCATGATAAATTTAACATATAAGACGTAGATAAAATTATGTTGTTGCAATTGAACATACATGTAATTTATGTTAAGATTATATTATGGGAGACATTGACAATTTTAAACATATCTACGAAGAAGTTAAAGTTTTTTTAAGGAATCTTAAAAAAGATGGGTCTTTGAGGCGTTCTAATCCAGATTATGTCAAAAAGAAACATAACAAGTTGAAGCGATTAGAAAACAATTTCAACGAAGAACGCACTCACTTCAATGGTCAATCCCATGATACTACAATACTTGAAAATGTCAAAACATATGTCGATGCAACTGTAGCAATAATAAGTCAAGCAAAAACACTGATTGACGATATCGGAGTGAATTTGCGAACATTTTCCGAATCAGTTACAATGTCTCAAAACTTCGATTTAAAGACAGCATCCTCCATGCTACCGTCTATGGACGGCTCGGAAGATTCAGTTAAACAACTTATAGACGCTATTGAGCTCTATGATTCATTTTTAGATGAGGGAGGAAAAAAGTTACTAACGAATTACGTATTAAAAATTAAACTATCGCAAAGTGCTAAAGTCAGGCTGAACCAGACATATCCGTCGAATCAAGAATTGATTGACGATATGAAAAATAATTTGCTTACAAAATCCTCAGTTTCGGCCTTATCCGCACAACTCCATCAGAGTCAACAGAAAAACAAATCCTTAGAAGATTTCGGTAATGTAATAGAGTCGTTGATGGTAAAGTTGACATTAGCACAAGCGGACGGAAATGAGGAAGTAACACAGGTTTTCACGAAGGTTAACGAAAAAATCGCGATAAATAGTTTCGCAAATGGACTAAATAATTCAGATACACGAGTAATTGTGAAATCGCGAAATTTTTCAAAATTGAAAGATGCAATAAATGCGGCAAAAGAAGAAGAATTATTGTCGAAAACTTCAAGCCCTCAGCCAATATTTTTCATGAACAGGAAAACTGGAACAAAAAATTTCCATCGAGGTGGTAATTTTCAAAATTATCGCGGTCGGAATTTTAAATCGTTCAATAATTCGTCGAAAATTCTGGTGAAACTCCTAAGGGTACACAAAGTACTAGGGGAGGTTTTATGAATAGAAGTCGTGGATCCTCAAAGCGCGGGTTCAATAGACCATCGGGATTCAAATGTCATTACGCGTGGTTCAGTAACGGTACACAGCAACAGAAAACGAAACGAACGACAAAACGCAGTTTTTTCGTTCCTAATAGCAGAAATATTGATAATCGCAAAACAATTATGTTTGATACGGACGGATTAAATTTCGTAACAGTTTTCATTAATAATCAAAAATTGAAATTTTTAATAGATACAGGTGCAACGTTATGTATTATATTCGAAACGTGTTTATCGGGAAAGAATATACATCGCATAAACACCGGAAACAAAATCGCAATTAACGGTATTGCAGGATTAACACATTCGTTGGGGTCGATGGACATTTCGTTTACCTTAGGTCAGGAAGCGATTACGCAAAAGTTTCATATTTTAAAAGACCTTGACATTCGGTTCAACGGAGTGCTAGGTTCTGATTTCCTTTCGAAATATAATGTGATAATTGACTACGAAAGGTCTATGTTTTCTTTTTCCATCCGAAGTAAAAGACGCGAAATCTGTCTGGAATCAAAAAGTAACGAAACTTCTACAATTCCAGCGAGATGCGAGATTATTAAATATTTTTCGGTTAATACAAACGAAGAATGCGTTGTCCATCCTGAGGAAATTGCGGAAGGCGTTTTTGTAGCAAGCATAATTGTAAAACCTAATAATAACAAAATCCCTATCAGAATCATGAATGTAAAAGATTGTGAAATCACTTTGAAAAATTTCAAACCAAGAATAGAAAAACTTTCCAATTTTCATTGTTATAATTTTGACGACACTCCAAAGTCTCTCAATCGAGTCGAAAGATTGTTAGAACAAATAAAGCTAGAAGGGTTAGAAAGAAACGAGCGTGACTCGATAGAAAAAATTTGTGCAAAATTTGCTGATGTCTTCTATTTAGAAAATGATCCTTTCACGGTAACAAATATTGCAAAACAAAAGATCGAGTTACAGAATAACGTTACACCGGCTTATATAAAACCATACCGTTTACCGCAATCACAAAAATCAGAAATCCACAGACAGGTTGACAATTTGCTAAATGATGGCATCATAGAACCATCATATTCTGAATGGTCAGCACCACTTTTAGTCGTTCCGAAGAAACCAGATAGTAACGGAAACAAAAATGGAGAGTGGTCATTGATTATAGGCAGCTTAATAAGCGTATAAAAAATGACAAGTTTCCATTACCGAATATTGAGGAAATTCTGGATTCATTATCGGGAGCAATTTATTTCACGCATTTAGATTTATATCAGGGTTACTATCAGGTAGAATTGGACGAATCTTCCAGACCTTACACAGCATTTACCACGGATCGAGGCATGTGGCAGCTAACTAGACTGCCCATGGGTCTTTCAATTTCACCTAATGCTTTTTCAAAAATCATGACAGTTGCAATGTCAGGATTAAATTACCAAAATTGTTTTGTTTACTTGGATGATCTAATTGTTTTCGGAAATAGTTTAAAAACGCATAATCGAAATTTGATAAAAGTGTTAAATCGGTTGAAGGAAGTGAATTTGAAATTGAATTCTAATAAATGCGATTTTTTGAAAAAACAAATACTCTATCTTGGTCATACTATCTCAAGTGAAGGTATTTCACCCGATCCGGAAAAAACTCTAGTAATGCAAGAGTATCCCACTCCTAAAAGCTCGGATGAGACCAAAAGATTCGTAGCTTTCGCTAACTATTATCGTAAATTCATTCCAAATTTCGCAAAAATTGCTGCACCATTGAATAAACTAACACGAAAAGGAGAAAACTTTGAATGGACAAGCGAATGTCAAAAATCTTTCCAGTTATTGAAAAATGCCTTAGTCAACCCTCCGATCTTAGATTTTCCAGATTTTTCCAATGAAAACACTTTCATTCTTAAAACTGATGCATCGGGCTATGCAATCGGCGCAGTTTTGTCAAACGATAACGATCGACCATTTGCTTATGCTAGTCGAGCATTAAACCAAGCCGAAAAAATTATAGAAAAAGAATTGCTCGCCATTGTATGGGCGGTTCAGAAATTTCGCCCCTACTTATATGGAAAGAAATTTAATATTTTAACGGATCATAGACCGTTAATTTATTTATTCGGTATGTCCAATCCTTCCAGTAGATTAACAAAATTTCGACTTAGATTGGAAGAATTCGATTTCACAATAAATTACGTCAAAGGAAAAGGTAATGTTACAGCTGATGCATTGTCAAGAATTAGTATTGATTGCCACGAATTGAAGAATATGTTGAACAAAGGAAAGGGACAAATTTTCGTCACAACTAGGTCAGGAAAAAACACGAAACAAGATGTCCAAAAAGGTCGAGGAAACTTAACTACTGACATGTCTGATCACCCTGGAATTGTAGAGTTGCTGAAACCTCCTTTGGAATCTGTAGAATTGCGGCTGATTTCTGGCATTCAATTTCGAAAAATTTGTGATAAAACTAACGGCACGATTATTAATGACGTTCTTTTTGATGAGAACGATACGATATACATGAAGCAGGACACTCGATCAACGTATGACCTAGGTACATCGTTGAGGGACCTCGCAAATATTTGTAAAATTAAAGGAATTCCGGAAATAATAATTGTAAAAAATAAAGAAACCCTGCCATTGATAAAAATAATTGGGCGCGCCAATGAATTACGTGAAGCAGGTGTTAAAATAAATGTCGTTAGAGAGATACAGTTCATAAACGATCGCGAAACAAGGAACCTTATACTGAATGATTTTCACATGTTAGCTACAGGTGGTCATGCGGGAATCAATCGAATGTTCAACAATATTCGTCGATATTATTCGTGGAACGGTCTACATAGGGATATAGAAAGATTCGTAAAACGTTGCGATGATTGTCAGTGACATAAACATTGCGTCATTCGTAAACAACCGATGACTGTAACGTCCACGGCGAAGGGTGCCATGGAAACAATCTTTCTAGATCTCGTAGGACCATTACAAAAAGATAATGATGGCAACCAATACATTCTAACTTTGCAATGCGAACTATCAAAATTCATCGAATGTTATCCTATTATCAACAAAGAAGCTAAAACAGTAGCAAAATCCTTCATCGAAAATTTTGTTTTACGGTACGGCATCCCGAAACAAGTCGTTACGGACCAAGGTACAGAATTTTTATCGTCTGTATTCAAGGAATCGTGCGAA
Organism: Novius pumilus; assembly: GCA_020654155.1. NCBI lineage: Eukaryota > Metazoa > Arthropoda > Insecta > Coleoptera > Coccinellidae > Novius > Novius pumilus. The sequence goes on from JAIFOV010000692.1 coordinate 10,811, forward strand.
CTTTTGAAAATTAAGCGCCTCAATTCAACTGCATACCACCATGAAACTCTAGGAGCATTAGAAAATAATCATAAGCATCTAGCAGCGTATCTTAGAATGGATGTATCGAATAATCCAGATACTTGGAGTTCATGGATCCAGTTTTGGTGTTTTTCGTACAATAATTCTGTACACACTGAAACACGATATACTCCTTTTGAATTAGTATTCGCAAAAATCTGTGTGCTTCCTTCAAATTTGACAAAAGAAGTAGATCCACTCTACTGTTTTGATTCTTACCCACTAGAATTGAAGTATAGACTTCAAGTGGCATGTAGCGAGGCCAGAAATAATTTAATTGAGAAAAAAGAGATCAGGAGAGCTCATTCGGAAAGTGTCGGCAAACCAACTCAGCTAAAAAAAGGTGACAAAATATTGGTTCAAAATGTAATAACGAACAAATTGGACCCAATTTTTAAGGGCCCATACGAAGTAATTTCAGATAACAACCCTAACGTAGTTATTCGAATAGGAAACAAACATCACACTATACATAAGAATAGGGTTAAGTTGTTTGTTAGTTAAGGTTATTATTTTTGTCGTTCCTTGGAAAAGAAAAATTTTATTGAGAAAAAGAAAATTTTTTTTCTTGCGGGGGAGGTGTGATAAGGCAATGAACTTAAAGCACTAATCAGCACCTTTCCCGTGCAATGTGTAATAGTTCATAAGGTTAATTAATATAGTATCGATATACTGACGCGAGTAGAATAAGTCAATATATGTACATGTAGCTATATAGTAAGGGGGAATCAGTAATTGATGGTCAAGCGACTAGGCATGACACATATGAAGTAGATGTAACGATAAAAGGTAAATAAACGGTGTGCATCCAACTTGTTGAAGAGTTAGGAAAACCTATCCGCGATCCCATCATCACACACCTTTTGACATTGTCAAAAGAATCCCTCAGTTTCCTCTCCAATTCCCCCGTTGTTCTTCCATGTACTACTATCATGAGGTCGTCCGCAAATGCAAACGACCTCATACCCTCTCCGAGACTCATACGAAGCACACCATCGAACATGAGGTTCCACAGGATCGGCCCAAGCACCGAACCCTGTGGAACCCCCATTGTACATCGCAGATACCTTCCCCTTCCCATTCTTATCCTCCGTCCTACGAAGTAAGAGGAGAGCATCCTCAGAAGAAAAGGGCACACCCGCAGTTCTACGAGCCTAGCCATTATGGCGTTCCAATTCGCGATGTTGAATGCGTTATGCACTTCTATTGCCATTACGGCACTATACCCTTGCCCTCTCCACTTCTTCCATAACCGCTCTAACAGCGTGCACCGTAGATTTCCCTTCCCTGAATCCATATTGATTCTCGGAAATACCCCCAACTTGCCCCACCACTTCCTCTAACCGAGCAAGTATCAGGTACTCCAGGACTTTGCCGAGAACGTCCAACAAACATATCGGCCTATAAGACGACGCCTCAACTCCATCCTTACCTGGTTTCAGCAGGGGGACCACCCGGGCCTCCTTCCAGTCCTCAGGGAAAACGCCCCGCTCCAGGCAGACGTTGAACATTTCCAAGAGAGCATCCGGTACCAGCGCAAATGTCTCCCTCACAGCCTCGCCTGGCACCCCATCCGGTCCCGCCGCCTTCCTCATCTTCAGCCTGCTCACGGTATCGTGGAGTTCCTCCACACTAAAGTATGGAGGCTCCAAGGTGCATTGCACCCCCAAGGGCCTAAACGGGGAGGCCGTCTCGGCCGGGAAAAGCTCTTGGATTACTCTTTCTCTCCTGCGACATGACAGGCGGGGAGGCGGGAATCCCCTCAACGAACCCATGAAAATGCGATAACCCTGACCCCATACATCTCCGTTTAGTTCTTCAAGCACAGCGTTCCATCTCCCGCGCTTAGCTCTCCGAACCTTCCTCCTTATATCTGCCTTCATGCTCTTGATCGTCGTCGTCTCCTCTCTCGTGGCAACCCCTCTAAATACCCTCCTCCTCAGTCTGTCGTGTTCCCTCTTGAGGGCTAAAATTTCCTCTGTCCACCAGTAGGGAGCATTGGGGCCCCCATCATCTCGGGTCAGCGTTGTCGCTCTCCTGACCGCCTGCTTCATTTCATCGCGGATACTCTCAGATGAGATCACCACCCTCCTCTCCTCTATGATATTCCGGTATCTTCCTACCGAGAATACCCTCTGCGAGGTGTCACTTGCATGCCCAGGGTTCCGAACCGAAACGGAGAAATATATGTGGTCTGTATATGGATTCTCCAACATTGCACCCCAATTTCCCACCCTACCACACAGGCTCTGAGGCACCAAGGTGACATCTATGTGTGATGCGGATCTTGCACGCCTAAATGTGGGGGACCCGTCCGAGATGCTAACCAGCTGTCCCCGCGCCATGCACGCCTCCAGCAAGTCTCCCCTTCCGTCATTAGCAGGTGAACCCCAGACAGTGGACTTGGCATTTAAATCGCCCAACACTATCGTGCCTTCCGGATCCGCGATGCTATCGAACAGGGTGCTGATCGATCTCTCGAACGTGTCGAAAGAGACATTGGGTGACTCGTACTTAGCAGCGAGAGTGAAGTCGTCCATAATTCCCACCATCACAAATCCTTCCCCCGCCACAACTTCACCTGCTGTTACCCTGCGCGCTAGTAACCTCACCGCTACGTCTCCCCTGGTATCTACTATCCATCCTTGATTCCTAACAATATTCCGGTTAGCTTCTGAAACCACTAAAATGTCCACGCAGTTGCGTCGGGCAGCTTCTTCCAGAAAGTCGTGCGCATTTCGCGACCTGCCCAAATTAGCCTGTAGGATCCTGACCGGCGCGCTTTCCCCCCTTCCTTGAACAGTTCCACCCCTCCCAGTGCGCAGTAATTCAGCCATTTCGCCTACAAATTCCGGCCTCTGTTTCAGCTTCTGGAAGTCTATCCATAGGTACGGGCCCCAGGAGTCCATCGCGGGTATGTATATAGGCAGCACAAACATACAGGTGTAAAGAGACACGGACTACGTAGAAATAACTTAAAGACAAACCACAGGCAAGTATAATTCCATCCACAAACATAGAGTCCGCCTTCAAGGCACAAAGTCCCTCTAACCCACATCGTCTACGCAGCGTCACGTTGAAGACGAATGGGCTGTTCCTCCCACCTGATTCCCTTCATCCCTATATCCACCGTACGAGGCTATCGTGAAACTGGTTCCGCCTCTATCCCGAAACGCGGCCCCCCTGCTACTTCCCTGAGCGGAAGCCATTTCCGCCCTAGCCTGGTCGAGTCTTATTTTAAAGATTCAAGACATCTCCTTTCCTCCTCACAATCCTTCTGCGAGTGCCCGTTTTCTCCACATCTGAAGCATTGTTCTCTTCTGTCCGTTCCCTTGCATTCTCCCACAAGGTGGTCGTAAGCCCAACATTTAATGCACCTCTTTATCTCAATTTTCCTAGTAACTATCCCACCGACTACTCCAACCCGTAATATTCCCCTCCGAAGCAATTTCTCTCCCCATTCTCGCTCCATCGTAACGGTGACTACCCTCATATTCCTTGCCATGGGCCTTATGTCCCCCACCCTCGTGTCTTGTTTTACGGATCCCCCAAACTCCTTCTCCAGTGCTTGTAACACCTCCTCCCTTGTGGTGAGCGCGTCCAAATCCCTGATATACAGGGAGATGGGTCTGCCACCGCAAACCCTTCTAATCTTCTCCGCTGGTATAGCCCCATGAGATGCCAGCGCTTCTCCAACCTTTCTCGCCAACACCTCATCCTTATAGGCACTCACCAAAACCTTCCCATCTCTCGTGCTCCTGATACGCTGAACTTCTTGGTCACACTGCTTTCCTGAAGAGCGGTTCTCACGCTCTGTAGAGCTTCCATATAACCCTTCTCCTTACCCATGTCCACTACAAAGGCGAACGATTTCTTTTTCACCTCCTTTTTGGGAGTTCTAATGCGACACGTCACCGTGGACGTGTGTTGTATGCTCTCTACCATATTTCTGAACGTACCCAGATCTTCCTCGCTTGGTACTGTGAATATCGCCTCAGCAACACCGACCAAATCCTCCTTAACCTTACGCAACACCTCCATCAGGTGAACTCTCTCCTCGTAGATAGCCTTTATGTAAATAACCGACCTGCACTTCGTTCCTTCTGTAGTCCTTAGTCTGTAACTGTTGTCCACTACTCCATAGGTTTGTCCACTTTCAAGAATATCTCTGAATTTCTCACCCCCTCTTAAATCCCTCCTTCTTTCTAATCATACATGTGCCCCGCTCGACTCATCCACTTCCACTTCCTCTCCCATCACCTCTGTCTTGACATACAGGTCATTCGTCCAGCTGCTTTCCACCATGGAAAGCCACTCTCTCGGGTCCTCGAGTTCCCTTATCTCACTAACTATGACCTCTTCCTCAGTTTGCGTTCCAATAGAAACAGAGTTCGTGGTGGAGTCTGTCTGAGCTTCCGTATCCAGTAACATTTTCTCCGGCTTGACGTACTTATTTTCCGCCAACCATTTTTTCACGCTGTGCATCTTTAGGGGCTGAATGGCGGTCATCATCTGATCTCTCATATATTTGATGTCCCTACTTGTGTTCTTTCCGACTTCATTGTTGAGATCCGCAACCAACTGAACCATATTACCCACTGCCTCCATCAATTCATTGGCTTCAGGGCTGAGTACCTTCTTGTAAATGGCATCTCTCGGCTCAAGGCTATCCCTCTTCCTTTTGAAAGGGTGCTCTCCCCAGGAGCTGCACCTAGGGATTCCCCTTCCACTCCTACTTCCAGACAACGAGGTTGTCCGGACCCCCGAAACCGTCGCGGTCACATCAAAGACCCCATCATCATCCCTTAGGTCCACCATTTCCACGGTCCCCCTTTCGACATCACGAACACTACCTTTACTTTTCTCCATAAAGTTCCCACGAATTGGGCCGACAGGAAGTCGCCCCCCGGCAGTGCGCCCTTACCAGGGGGAAGGCATTCAATGTCCCACGGGTGCGCCAGGTGCCCGTGGTAAGGTTAGACTAACGACAGTACCGCCCAACTGCCATGCATCCCATCGCCGCCCACCAACAGCTTGGGATTCGGGGTTTTATAGAGGTTATCTCCTCTGCAGGCCAGGCGATTAAGCCAAGCCCCCCGTGGAGCAGAGACATGACCGTACTCCACGGTGTATACAAAGATCACGCGCCAGCCCGAAAGCCGTTGCGCGATCCAGGTCCGATAAGGGTAACTCGGGTTCGGCGATCCCCGTATCCCGCCGCTTGCGCAGTAGGACCCCTGAGTTTGGGAAAGGAAAGGGTAAAGGACTGCGAACCGAGGTCAGGAATGTACCTCGGGCCGCAGGTGGTCAATCTTAGTTTTCACCGCTGCTCTTGAGCCTCCCCGACCAGGTTAGACCAGTCGGTACAGCCTCAAGAATCATCGAAGCTACTTAAGCCCCCACGCCACGACAAGGCGAAAGACCAGATTGTGGGGGCATCCACCTTATCTGGATCGGTTGCTATGCCATGTTCTGTCACCACATGTCCCAGATATTTCAAAGAATTCTTCGCAAACTCACATTTTTCCGGGTTCAATTGTAGATTGGCTTTCCTCAATCTGCTAAAAACTTCGGCCAGGTGCTCAAGATGCTCTTCAAAGGTCTCTCCTAGGACCACGATATCGTCCAAGTAGGCGAAAGTGTGATTATCCATCGCAGGAGTGATTATCGTATCCAGCAATCTCTGAAAACAGGCCGGAGCTGAATGCAGTGGGTAGGCATCCTTAATGGACACTGCATTCAGGGCTCGAAAGTCAATAGAGAACCGAGGCTTCCCATCCTTTTTCTTAACAATCACCACCGGGGAGCTCCATGGTGACCTTGACGGTTCTATTATCCCCTCTTCCAATATCCGATCCACTTCCAAATTCATAATCTCTTGCATCTTCGGAATTTGCGCTCTAAATCTTTGTTTAATCGGCTCGGTCCTCGGTTTCAGGCGTATCCGGTGTTCAATCAGAGTCGTGTTGCCCTAACCGATTGGAAGGCAGCCAGTTCTCTCTCCAAAAATTTCTGCAGCTTGACCTCCTGACTCAGTTCTCTCGCCGGATGTAACTGGGACACCATTATGTTCTTAGACGTCGGGATTCGGGTTCCGCCTAAGTAATATTCTGCTCTCTGCAGATCCAACCGGAACAAGTGTGCTGACAACACATCCATCCCGATAATTATAGGTACCGGCAAGTTTGGAAGGGACAACAACACAACATTTAATTTCTCACCCGCCATGCTCAGGCGTAAGACGTCGTTATAACCACCGAGGTACCATCGGCTACCACCGTTCTCGAATTTGTCACTCCCCGACTCTTCAACCCTATACTATCACAGAATCGATCTGTTTCTTCACTTAAGAAGGAGCGTGTCGCACCGGTATCCAGCAACGCCTCGACTCTCCTTCCTTGTATTTCCACCAGGATGACCGGTCGACTATCGGAGGTTGACAATGCCAAATTTATTGGGGTCGCGGATTCAGGGAGTCGCCGTTTCCCCTCATAGCGACAACCCCCCGTTCGTTTTCCGAACACAGACAGAATCCGGAGCTCGGCTTGCGGCGTCCTCAAGTCGGGCAGAACGGGTACGGCACACGCTCCCGACACTGGCTTTTAAAGGGCCCAACTTCACCGCAGCGCCAACATCGCATCTCCCCTGTTCCAACCAGCGGCTGTCTATTTCCCCTACTCACCTTTGCCTCTCCTGGTTGTATTCTGATCCCGGGCACCACCTCCCGGGAGGGGGAAACTGCCAAACGTGGCGTACCAGAGAGGTTGGAGGGTACTACCTGAGAACGATAAATTAAGTTCGGTTCGTCCATTATGAAACCGGTGGTTGGCGGGGCCAAATACTTATCCGCCTGCTGATGTACTGTCTCGAGGCCTTTACCCATTGTCAACAAATCTTCATAGGTGTCGGTGCGCATCAATCCGAAAGCTCGCTGTAAGGCAGGCAATAGTCTCTGCCGCACCATCTGAACTTGCTCACGTTCGGTCGGTGTGGATTGCTGCACTTTTGAGAACAAATCCCGCATTCGAATTACAAACAAGTGAATTCTCTCGTCATGACCCTGTGTTCGCCTTTTAATAGACTCTAACAATTCATCCTCGTAATTATCCGGCAAAAAGGTAGCTCGGATTTTTCTTTTAAACTCCTCCCAGGAATTAAACTCAGCCTTCCAGGGAAAATACCATCTGCGGGCATCGCCACGCAGCAACTCGTAGACATACCGGTTTAATTGGTCCCTAAGTACCCCTCGGGTATCCTCCAAACTCTCAACTTCTTCCAAAAAAGAAGTTAGGCTTCCTGTTCCGTCATACGACACATCCCACTGATGTAACGGAACTGTCGAGCAGGTAGCCACATGTCGTGTCGTATCGGTGGAAATTACCGGCGTCACTATCCCTTCTCGCTGTAAGCTCCATGGCGCATTTCCTGTAATAATTTCAAGGTTAGTGGCGAACGAAAGCTTACGGCGTGCCTCATCTAATTGGGTTTCGTCGCGTACCAGTCCGTCTCGCTGAGGGGATGAACGCCCGGTTGCCCGCCGCGTTTGATTTAGCGGTATGTGGGACCATTCTCCGGCCATAGTCGCCAGAGTTCGTACCGACGTCTCGCCGGGCTTGGACTGCTCTATGTCTTCCGTTTTTTGTCGCCCGGAAATGTGTAAGGCGGTTCTACTCAGTCGTTGGTCCGGCCGCGCTCCTTCGGCTCCTTGCTCGGAGTCTGTACTTTGCGCCCTACTCGGCTCGTCATCGAAATTTTCATTAATAGACTCACCCGGTATTGCAACCTCATCCCTGTCAACTCGTACCCTCGCGTTTTTCAACAACACACCAACGTCATCTAGCACGCGTAACAGGCACTCTGCCCGCCGATCAAGGTCCGTATCCGGGTCAGTCTCTACTGTTTCCATTCTCCTCTCAACGTGCCTCAGCCGGGTAGCCGCACGACGGAAGTCGAGACTCTTCCAATTTTCCCCTTCATTTCTGATCGCCTCGTCCAACTCGATCAACTTTGCTTCACATTCCCTCAACTCAGTGCGCGTTTCCCCCTTGGCCAACCGCACTTTGATGGTCTTATGTCCGAGTTCCAGCAACCGTTCCAAACGTATCAACTTTTCATGGATGGTCGGTGGTACGTCAGAACCACGGGCGCGCAGTTCCCAAAGCAACTCGTCGCTATTCAGATGTTTGACCGGTATACGTTCGTCGCCACTTTCAGCCATTCTGTGTCCCGAATCAAAACGACCGCCGGAATATAATTAGGTTCGCGGTCGCGATGTAAACAAACCCGCGTTCGACCTATCACTCCCGTGACAGCTCGCTCATCCGAACTACCGGTCACCGCGCCAACTCGTTCGTCGCGTTGGTCAGTGATACCATACGTCACGATGATCACACGTGCGACTTCGCACCTGCGCACCGAGATAAGCGGTACCTCGCGCACGTGAAGTCAATGGCCGCGCAACACACTCCCCTTGCAACACACGCGAATAGTCGCCCCGCACTTTACACTAACGGTCCCTGCTCGGGCGCCAAAATATGTAACGATCGTTCGCGGGGGCGCTAATATTTTCACCCACAAATACCCTCGGGCGCCAGATTTTCACGCGAGGTTTCCTCCCCGACGGGCTCGGCCTGTCAAAGTCCCGTTTTCCAGCGATACTACGCACAATACAAATCGAAGTACCCGGATACGCTCAGTGGAGAAGGGTTCGATTCGATCTAAGCTATTAACGATCGTAAAGAGTGTTTCAAGCGAAAGGGGGCTCTAATCCGATTCGCCTCACGGAACATTTCTCGCATATGAAAATGAAAGATGTTACAGGTCTAAATCACACTTATATTCAGTTCCCGCAATCACAACAACACTCGCGGGCAACGGACGGACAATTCAGGGAGTGTCTTGATTTAACCTATTCTCGTGCTATCGCCGGTTTTTCGCTCCAACCAAATAAAAAACAATATGGCCACGTCGCCTAATAATCCAAAAGCGCTCTCTTCTCCACGTTGGATCTCCAACAACCAAAAAGCCCGGACCCCACTTCCTCATTTTCTTTTATATCGTTTCCCCCGACACTATCCACGTGACTCTAACTGAAACCCGCATTGGCCAACCATGCCATTTTCCAAAAGTATCGAATGTTCTCGAAGAGAAATCCCCGGACGTCGCTTCTCTATGCCACCGGTCGCAATAAAAATTTCCGACGATATTCTACCAATCTGGTTGTAAAAAAAAAACACTTCGTCACAAGATGATTTTCTGTCCACGTATAAATAGACCTATTTTTTGGTTCAGGTTTGGGAGATGATTCGCCGCAAACAACAGCTATGCTGACTAGTTGCTTACTTTTGGCAACACATGATAGGAGAAGGCATCGGGTTTTTCTTTCAATCTCTGGAAAATGCAGTTTGCTTGGTTTTTGTGGAGTAATTTTTTTTTGTTCAGTTCTTTGCAGACATTTTCATCTTCTTCCGCCTTCAGTTTTTCACATATTTCAAAACACGTGCTACATTCGTCGGTACTAGGTGTACCAAAACTTATGTTATACTGTGTGTTAAATAGCTCCCGGAAATAACTTTCCTTGACCTTCAAATCCTCGTCGGCATATGCGTTGTATATTCTCCACAGCTTTGCAATGTTCAATTCACTGCTGAGATAAATTCGGCCACTGTTTTTCAGGAGACTCCACACCCTTCAAATTGCTGATAAAATTGAGAACTGCATCAACTGAAATCGAAAACAAATTACGTATATATCTTCGTAACATGTTTGGAGGAACGTCTCATTTCTTTTTTTTTTTCTCAAAAGTGAACTACTGATGATGCGCCGTAGGCGTGCCTGGGTTTCGCCAGCTCGCCCAAACACAAAGTGCACGACCAGCATCGTGTGGCGCGCGGCAAATTCAAATGTTTCTAACAAATTCACCATACAGAAAAGCGCTTCCAACATCTGAATGATCAATTTCCCAATTGAGTTCAACGGCAATTTCAAATAATAATGAAAATAAATTTCTTTTGTTTGAGAAAATTCTCTTGCCACTAAACTTGCTCGATATCTAGTAATTCGAGCTGACAAAATTTCATAACATCGTCAGATGGGTGGCATAAACAAGATCTTTGTTACAAAATATAATGAAATTTTTAAGAGATCAACGGGGGATATTCTACAGGGTGTTCGGCACATGAACCGACAAAAATTTTGTGTACACTGGTAGGCTCATTTGCTACCTTCCAGTCTTGGACCCTGGGTTTTGAGTGTTACGGTTATAGAGATATGATTTTTTTCCCAAAATCCCACCTTTAAACACTCATAACTTTTTTTACCATCGTGAGAGCACGAATTTTTTTTATTGTGTTCTCTAACATATGTGTGTTCAAATAATAAAACGTTCTTTTCCAGTCAACACAACTAAGTAAAAAGTAGTAACTAAGTAGTAACAACTAAGTAAAAGTTTGAACAAAACACAAGTTCCAAATTCAATTTCAGAAAAAGTAATGGCTATTCAGAGCTTCATTTTCTTTTTAAATATTTTGTAGTTCATGACCTTTCTAACAGTATGCTATGCTCTAATAGTTATCCATTAGTTCTGGTATAAATTCAGGTTATCCATTCAAAACGCTAGAAGTCGTACTTTCTAATCTAACAAAAGGGCTGGTCAAAATTCCACCTTTGAGCTTCGTGCCTCTTTTATTTCTTAGTGGATAAAATTAGTAAATACAAGTCATCAAGTCGAGATCAACTTAAGGGTATTGGTAGATAACCAATTGGTTTGTGGGAATTTAATCAGTAAAACAATCTTATTTTCACAATAATTCATTGAATTGATGTCTAATTAATTTACAAATTCCGTTCAAAATGTTCTCCTCTATTTCGAATTCAAGCACGACACCTTTTTCTCTGTAAAGTACAATATAAATTTTGTGATAGGCAACACTGTATCTGCTGCTCATGCGCGGCGTGCCTTGCCGCCAAATCTACCTAAGTGGCATAGAAGCATTATGGCTGACACAAACAAAACGTTGTTGTTAACTTCACATGTATACGTTTATAACATATAATAAAATATTATTGAACCTTCCACATCAGGTTATGGGACCCAGACTGTTTAGTTATAAATGGATGGGAAAGTGAAGTGTTAAAAAAAAAAGTGTTTCGTGGAAAGTAACATTGTTATATATTCCCGGCGAGTTGAACTTTTTTAATTATTGCAAGTTACATTTAATACGGGATCATACGAACACGGAAGTAAAAATGGAAATCGTACAGGCTGTAACAAAATTGAAAGGTGATTCAAATTGGAATATTTGGAAATTTCAAGTTCTGATAACAGCAGAAGCAAGAGGTTTCGAAGGCGTGCTAACTGGTAAGACGGAAAAACCTCAAACAGAAGGTAAGGATTTAACAAATTGGAAAACTTCTGACTCTAAGGCAAAGGATCTTATAGTTAGCAGAATGGAAGAGGGGCCTATGATTCATATTGTAACTTGCAGAACAGCGTCCGAAATGTGGGAAAAGTTGCTGTCTATTTACGAACAGAAATCGGACACGTCTATTCATTTGCTTCATGAAAAGTTTTTTAATTATCGCTATGAGCATGGAGGAGTAGCTAATCATGTGTCATCTCTTTTAAATGTAGTTACGAAGTTGAAACAACTGGGGGAAACTATCTCTCAGACAGGTTATAACAAAAATTCTAATGTCCCTTCCAGATAATATGAAACATTTTGTATCATCATGGAAATCTGTTGATAGTAATAAACAGATTAATGAGCTTACTTCTCGTTTAATTATTGGGGAAAGCAGAATCGTTCCAAACGAGTCAGTCAATTCTGAAAATAAAGCTTTTGCGACTTTTACAAATCAAAACATGAAGTGTAATATTTGTAATAAACACGGACATACTGCAAATAGATGCTTTAAAAATAAAAACTGCAGTAATAGCTCAGTAAAATGCTATTTTTGTTCGAAGCCAGGTCATATTAAAAAAGATTGTAGGTTCTTTCGGAACAAATACAAAAGTGGAATGACAGCTCAGGTTTCAAAGGGTGAAACAAATGTAAAACACGCTTTTGTTGGTTTAGCCTGTGGAGATCCTCAGATCGCAAGAAAAGATGAGTTTTTGATGGATTGTGGAGCTAGTGAACATATGAGTCCTTTTAGGGAACACTTTATTAACCTCAACTCTTGTGATAAGAACGTCAAAATTGGAGACGGCAGTTTGTTAAAAGCTACGGGCATTGGTGACATAAATGTTGTAGCTGTTGTTGGTAATGAGCGGATTGAAAGTGTTTTAACAAATGTACTTTTTGTGCCTGATCTTAAACTCAATTTATTCTCTGTATCGAAAACAATGTCAAAAGGTCATAAGTTGACAGGAGAAGGAGATATCTTGCAATTGTCTCAGAATGGTAAAGTGTTTCTAGAAGCAAGATTGGTTGGTAAGGTATATGTTTTAAATATTCAGGTAGATTGTGAGATAGCAAATTCATCAAGTGCTGAAAATACCTCAATAGAGGAGTGGCATAATAAGTTCTCCCATCAAAACGTCAAACATGTCAAAGCTGTTTTATCAAAATTAAATATAAAGTATGATGAAATGATAATTTTAAATGTAATTCATGCATAATGGGAAAGCAATTCCGTCAACCTTTTCAAATAAGTAATACTAGAGCATCACAAACTTGCAATACTCTGCATGTTGATTTGAATGGTCCTATGGAAATAAATAGCTTGGGTGGATCAAAATGCTTTCTTCTCGTAAAAGATGATTACTCAGGGTATAGATTTTGTTACTTCTTAAAATCTAAAGCAGAGGTTCCTGATATTCTAAAGAAGTGTATTGCTCTTGCAGAAAGGGATACCGGTAATAAGGTAAAATTCATACGATCTGACAATGGTACAGAAATAGTCAATCGGCAAGTTCAACAACATCTCTCATCATTGGGCATTAGGCATCAACTCTCAGCTCCTTATTGTCCGGAGCAGAACGGGAGGATAGAGAGGGAAATGAGGACAGTGGTGGAGGCAGCTCGAACCATGTTAGTGGCTTCAGGTCTTGAAAAACAGTTTTGGGCAGAAGCAGTACATACTGCTACATATGTTTTAAATTTGACAGGAAAAAGTCCGGTCAAAGGTAAAACACCATATGAGCTATGGTTTGAACGTGAGATTAATATTGATCTTTTGAGAGTTTTTGGAGCAGAAGTATTTGTTTATATTCCTGATCAACATAGACAGAAGTGGGATCCAAAAGGAAAGAAAGGTCTTTTCGTTGGCTATGAGCCTAATTCAAAGTCCTACCGAATATTCTTCAAAAATGAGAGAAAGAAAATAACAGCTCGCAATGTAATTTTTCCACCTGTTTTAGATAAAACTTCAAAGCTTATTCCTACATCTGAGAAGGAAGATGACACTCCGGTGGAAATGCGGCTAGCTGAGGCTGAAGGTGATGAAGACTCAACCTCTGAGGATGAGGGGGATCAACCAGTTGCAGAAGCGAGTGAACGGACATTACGCAATAGAGAGGGTATCAAGCCACCAAAAAGGTATATTGATTTTGAAACTTCTCTTTGGGCTGACAATAGGGGAAATGAGTTGACTTTTGAAGAAGCAGTTGAAGGTTTGGAGAAAGATAAATGGCAGGAGGCTATAAATAGGGAGTTGATTGCTTTGGAAGAAAATGGCACTTGGGAGGAAGCCCTATTGCCAGAAGGAAAGCGATGTATTGATTGCAAATGGGTTTTTCGAAAAAAGGACACTGAAGGTGATGTCATTCATAAAGCCAGGCTTGTGGCTAGGGGTTTTCAACAACAGGATGAATTGAGCTTATCTGAAATCTTTGCACCTGTTGCCAAGCTACCTACCCTTAGAATTTTGCTAGCTACTGCAAACCATTTTGGAATGCATATTCACCAAATGGGTGTACACAATGCTTTTCTGAATGGAAACATAACGGAGGAGGTCTATATCCAAAAACCAAAAGGAATGAATCACAATGATAAGGTCCTTAGACTTTTAAAATCTCTATATGGTCTTAAAAAATCTCCAAAAGACTGGAATATGAGATTTAATAATTTGATGAATCATTTAAATTTTATTCGTTCAAGAGCTGACTGTTGTCTATATGTTAAAAGGCAAGAAAAAGATTTAATTTGTGTTCTTCTTTATGTTGATGACTTACTTCTGTTCTCTTCTAATTTGGAACTTTTGTTGGAGGACCTCTACATCACAGGTATTACACCTATCACCATTAATGAAGATAACCAGGCTACCATCTTCATAAGTGAAAACCCTGATTCGCACAGGCGAATGAAGCATATCGATACACGGTATCATTTTGTGAGAGGAAAGGTAAAAAAACTAAAATATGTGTGTACCAGTGACCAAGCGGCAGATGCTCTGACAAAGCCAGTGCCACATGTAATTAATGAAAACTTTTGTTTAAATATAGGGCTGTTAGCCTCCAAAGGACAAATTTAAGTTTTTTTTTTCTCTTATCATTTTACATTATATGACTTGAATTCTTTCATTATTTTAATTCCATAACTTGTGTTGTTTTATTGTTTTAATTGTATTGTAATCATTTTTGTATTGTGCTCATGTTTGTATAAGCTTTTAAAATTTTTATTGTGAGGGGGTGTAAAGTACAATATAAATTTTGTGATAGGCAACACTGTATCTGCTGCTCATGCGCGGCGTGCCTTGCCGCCAAATCTACCTAAGTGGCATCGAAGCATTATGGCTGACACAAACAAAACGTTGTTGTTAACTTCACATGTATACGTTTATAACATATAATAAAATATTATTGAACCTTCCACATCATTCTCACATCAACGGTTGTGGTGGTGAACCTCTTTTCTTGTTTCATAACTGAAATTGCGGCATTTATTCTCACAATCAACTGTTCTTTTGTGAACACCATCGTAAAATTCATAAAATTGCACGTCCCCAGACGTAAAAATCCAGGGGAGTTAGATCTGGGGACCGTGCGGGCCAGTGTATAGGGCCTGATCTACCTATTCATGAATTCGAAAAGTAGTTGTTCAGGTGCTCCAGAACAGCTCTATGAAAATGCGCCAGACAACCGTCGTGCTGGAAGACAATTGGCACGTTTTCTTGAAACACAGGAATGTCGGAGATTAGTTCTGGTAATACAGTTTCTAGGAAGTCCAAATAAACAGCCCTGTTCAGACGATGTGGAAAGTAATGTAGTCCAATAAGATTAGTCCAGCCCAACGACAGATGACGACCAAGACACAAGAGCTAATTTACATGTGTGAGAAATGGATAGGGTTTTTACATGCTCGCGTTCACTGTGTGTGTTAAAAATAGTTTTTTTGTTATGTACCAGTTCCACCCGTCGAGGGAATACCAGGAATTTATACTAGAACTAATGAACAACTTCTAGAGTACAGCATACTGTTAGAAAGGTCATAAACTACAGAATTTTTTAAAAGAAAATGAAGTTCTTAATAGCTATTACTTTTCCTGAAATTGAATTTAGAACTTGTGTTTTGTTCAAACTTTTACTAATTTTGTAGATTGAAAATGCTCATATCTTCTCTTAGTTGTACTTGAATAGAACGTTTTATTATTTGAACACACATATGTTAGAGAACACAATAAAAAAAATTCGCGCTCTGACGATGGTAAAAAAAAAGTTACGAGGGTTTAAAGGTGGGATTTTGAGTAAAAAGGAAAAAAAAATTATATCCCCATAACCGTGACCCTCAGAACCCAGGGTCCAAGACCGGAAGGTAGCAAATGAGCCTACCAGTGTCCACAAAATTTTTGTCGGTCAATGTGCCGAACAGCCTGTGTATAGATTCAAGCTTTCGCGGCCCACGTTCACCATAACACTTAGGAAACGTTAGGAAGAAATTCCAACAGACGACGGCCGTTACACCCGATAAAAAACAGTGTTATAGCCTGTGTATAGCTGCACTTAACCAATGTCCGCCATTCGGGAGATTTGTGGTCTAAAATTTGCACAAGGTAGTTTGTAACAGATATAGATAAAAGATTTAACATAGACATAGACATTGGTCGTTTATCTGTAATATATCTATACCAGTTTCATCATTTAGAAAGTATTGTTTTGTGAAAAGTACATCAAAAATTGGTTTTTAATATCCTGTTTACTCCGTGAGTTACAAACTCCAAATACTATACAAACATAAATATATATAAACACTGCTTTCTAAAATACTGGAACTTTTCATGAAAATTTGCTGAAAATGATTCTTGAGGAAAATTCTGGTGTTCTTTGATCTTATTGACATGTCGTTAAGAGTGCGTTGTAGCAACCCCGGTCAACCCGTCGATTACCTGACCAGTGGTTTAAGTTGTCCAGAGGTTTAACTGACAATACGTTGTATCAACCTTGGTTAGCGAGTGGTTGGCTAAACCTTGATTTCGCTATGTTGACTGCAATGAAAAATAGACAGTAGATCTTTTAAATCATAAATTCAATGTTTATTGAGGTTACGAAAACATTCAAATGATTTAAGTGTAAGCGAAAACAAAATTCACGAACATCAAACGGCAAATTATGGATTTATCCAATTTCAGCGAAAACTTGGACAACGGTAGACTTGTAATTTACCTGTTTCCAGTGTCGGCATTGTCGGAATCCTTTCTGAAACTGAAGGTAATAAAATTGGAATAGAAGATAGAAAACCCTAGTTATTGTTCTTCTCTGAAGCCCGCAAGTGTTCGGTACCTGACAAATTTAATAATAGTCAGTCTGGTATTATCGCATAGATAACTAATATTTTGAATATTTTAAATATTTTAGCTGAAAGAGAGAAAATTTTCTCAACCTCTGAGGAGCACACTCTCGTGACTTCGATACAAGAAAACTATGCAAATGTCATTGAAAACAAAAAAACTCCAACAAAGACAAAAAAAATGTGACGAAAGAGATCAATTCGCTTTGTGGATCGGAAATAAGAACTGCTGAATCTCTGAAAAATAAGTACATTAATTTGAAAAAATTACACTAAAAAAAATACGCAGATAATAAAATGTTACTTTTTCAAACGGAGGGGGGGGTATTGCCACATTGAATTGAACGAAACTGATGTGGCAATCCAGAATATGCTTTGAGAGAAAGCAACAGGTTCTTGATCTCAATTTGATAGCCACACTACTCATGTGAACGCTGTTTAAATACAACAAATGACAAGACAAACAGAAGAAGAAGAAATGGGGGAATCAGGTTCGAAACGACTGTGTGTTAGCAATACTTCTCCTGACTTTGTACAAGGTGCTGATTCTGAAAAAGCTCATTTTCCACGAGCAGTTAAATCTTCAAAAAATAGACCTAAAAGGACTTTACCGGCAAAGGACCTCAGGACCAGGTTAGTGGATTGGGCCAAGAAAAAGGAAAGTGAACAACAACAAAAACAGGACTTTGCTGCAGAGGTACACTACTTGAAAATTCAACAAATGCGTGAACAGCATGAAATCGAGATTCAAATGAAGAAAGAGGAACATGAGCAGAAGATGCGACACAACGAGAAAGAACATCTATTAAAATTAGAAATGTTAAGAATTAAATTTAATAATAATGCCTGAATATAAACAATACAATAGATTATAATGACTTCCTTATAAGCGTTCCTGAAAATATGTAATGATCATAATGTGTTTGTTGTTAACTTATGATGCTTCTTCTAAATCCATTTCTATGGACGTCATTGCTTCCTGCGTGATTTCATCCATTTCAGGAGCATCTTCTCCCATTTCACAGGCGATTCCTTGTTCTTGGTTGTGTCAAGTTGAACTAATGCTCTGCCGCTGTTTGGGGATTTCTTAATGGCGTGATTACAACATTGTTATTAAGGTGTCCCTTATCGGCAACGACTAAGCAGTCTCCAAATTCTTGCAATTTTAATCGCGCTCTCAGCCGAGAATTATTGAAAATTAGTAGTAGCATTACTGTCATGTCCCTGCATTTCTTTAATATCTTTCTTTAATATCGATGAAGTATCTTCACATGGATAGGACTTTGAAAGAAAAGATTCATTTATAATTTAGTCAACGTTTCGTCAATATATTTTGACATCCTCGGGACTGAAACCAGAAAAAGACGCCAGGAAAAAACAGCTGCGAAAAAAACCATGCATCATGCACAACACGTTGACTAAATTATTAAGGAGTCTTATCTTTTAAAGTCCTATCCCTGTGAAGATACTTCATCGATATTATCAAATATTATGTCATGGGAAGGCATTGCAACAAAAACGAGGTAGCTGCACTATGACAAATTGTTTAGGAGGGACAAAAATGTGTTTCGCATATCAAATTGATTGTTGTTCCTTGCTTTTTACGCGAAAAGTAGTAAACACGTTGGGTAGAAGTACACTGATGGAGAAATCAATAATTTAAAGACCTGCCACCAAAACCCTAAACTAAAAGTTTTTTATTTATCAATGATCATATTGTATATAAAGTTCAGCAATGAAAAGCAATTTTGTATATCTCTTGAACATAACTACATGCAACATTACTGTTTCTATTATATATACGTCATTATTTGGAATATAACCCATTTTTGTACCCAATAAAACGAGCAAAAATTTTGTAAGAGAACCAAACTTCATTTTAGATCATAATATAAGTACAGGTCAATGTTCATACACATATTCACTCCTTCACTCCTTATCTTCATCGTCGGTAACATCAGTCTCACCTTCATCCGGAGCAGCATCCGACTTCAGGTTTTGGTAAAAGGCCAAATAATCAATTTGTGGAACATACTTCTTCGCTAATACCATTACATTTGCAAGTTTGTTTGCTTTTAATGGCAACGGGGCACTATATAACGACTTGTTAGGTTTGATTGGGATGCGGTTATTCTGTTTTGTGATTTGATACTGTTCGGTCATCATTATATTGGCAGTTCTAGAGCAGCTTATCATATTCGATTCTGAGTCATAAGTGAAGGTTCTGTATTTAGAAATGGCAAATTTTTCTCTTGCGGTGTTAGTTTGTCTTCTTTGTGTAATTTGAAAAATGGTGTACAAAATTCAAAATCATTTCTTGTTTGACCGGTATTATGTTAAATTCTCTAGATGACTTTTGATAATGTTGA
This sequence comes from Novius pumilus, assembly GCA_020654155.1. NCBI lineage: Eukaryota > Metazoa > Arthropoda > Insecta > Coleoptera > Coccinellidae > Novius > Novius pumilus. The sequence continues at coordinate 29,967 of JAIFOV010000692.1, forward strand.
ATATATTCTATTGGCAGGAAAACACGATCCACTCTTCTCACATACTTTTCAACAACTCCAAAACACCTATCACAGGGCAAGAAGCTGTGCCCTGGTTCTGGAAATCTATGCACAATATTTTTGAGTCTGCCGTTTTGAACAAGAGCGTATAAAAAGGACACGATTGTGAAATTCTTATTTTGTGCTGCGCAATTGTCGGAAAAAAGATAGAGTGTTTTCACATTTTTATCCAGTATATATTCAATGTAATGGTACAGAAAACTGACAGACTCATTTGGAGTTTTTTTACCCAAAGTTTCATCATACATGTAAAACGTAGCTTGTTGTTTTTTTCCAGAATAAATACAAATATTAAACATCCAGAGCTGCCGCAAATAAAAAGCATCTCCTGCGGGAATTTTAGGAAGTGGAGCGTTCTGTTGGTAATCGAAGGTCAATACTTCCACTTCAGGATCATTTCTTGCCAATTGCATTTTTGCTTTCAGGTCGTCATAATAAACTTCAGCTTTTGTGATATGTAACTGCTTCTCATTTTGCATAACTAGCTTTTCTTCATTGGATGCGTTTCTGTTTTTAATTTGGTTTTCAAAATCGTCACATTTTTGGCAGGTATCACTGCGCGGATTCCCAAAAGAGTAATTGCTGTAGTTTGCGTTGAAATATCGATGAAAAAAGTCATAGCAAACTTTGGGCCTCAGCTTTACACCTTCGGGATTCTGACGGATATTTGTAATACTGTTGTAAACTTCAGGTTCGTAGGTTTCAAGATACATTTCATGCATTCTTCTCACATTCAGCTCTGGTGATAAATAATACCGCTTCAAATTTTGTTTTCGGCTGTAGTGAGAAATTCTTCTCGGAAAACGTTTTATATGAGTATCTATTTGAGCAAGTAAATCAGCAGAAAGACTATTTGGCCTATTTGTTTGTTTACCTCTTGAATCTACTCTTGGAGATATAGCCCCTTCTAAGCCAATATGAGTTGCTAGAAGTTCAACCCGTTTACTAGAAATGCCGTGAAAAGCTACGAAAGCTTTCTTGTAGACCTTCTGCTTATCAATACCAATGCGCACCTACAAAATACAATATTTGCATTAATTTTACGACATAACATTAACAGATATGTTTAGTTTACATGATAAATGTTTGCCATACGACGGTTTTTCACAGCATTGGGGTTCTTCCGTTGAGTTGTCTGACAGGTAATTAATCCAGACAGATACTCATCCTGCCTAGCCTTAGTCCCTAATTTATTGAAATTATCCAAAATTGCATTTCTTTTGTCAACATTGATCTTGGTGAAACAATGATACTTGCATTCGCAATCATGCCCAATTTTGCGTTCTGCAACTTGCTTCCCAGTAGCTCCCACATAAGCTTTTTCCGAAGCCCTGTTATTTTTTCTCACATTTCATTTCCACTTTTCAATATCAACTGACTTTCTTTTTTTCCTAACCTTTTTTTCTGGAACCTCGTCATCTGACTCATTTTCACTATTATTACGCGATGGTACGTACTCATCTGATGAGCCTGCATCTTCCTCTACACTTGAAGACTCTGAAGAACTCATGCTTGTGAAAGTCTATCACTCAAGTGTCCACAAAGCACAAAGAATTGAAGCACCTGTATTAGGGTACAGCACAAGTGACACTGAAAACTAAAATTTTTTGCTGTTTGTTTGGTGCAAAAACGAGGCAGCTGACATATACCTCGTTTATGCAAGCAACAATGCATGGTGATATCTACACAGTTGCCGTGTTATTGCACCAAATGGTTCGTAGTAAATTGAGGATGCAGCTACAACAAATTGTACACGACCGAAACGAACTGAAGTAGAAGACTCATTTTTGCTCCCAACGACAACATTAATATACTCTACCGATTCCTGCAGATATCGCCATCTGGCCAAAAAGTGCAGATACCTCCTTTTTGCTGTAATGCCTTCATGGCATGATCCTGGCTTGCTTTTATTGTAGTTTCTTAGCTAACCTCACAATTGCTTAATATGTCAAAAGTCAAAATCATGTTATTATTCTATGAACCGGTGGCTACATTGCCAAACTTAAAAACTGCTCAAAGTTGCCATGCCACATTTCCCCCTCAGTCAAACTTGAAAACGTAGCGGTAATCTTCGCTCACGCGGTGGATTTCTACGCGGCATTGGTGTGGTTTGAGTTTCGGCTACAACAGAATCTTCGCTGCTTGGTAACGATCGGTTCAATGTTTCTGGAATTTCGCCATGACTGTGTGTTGGAGTTGTAGCGCCTCATCATATACAGTAGGCTACGGAGCCAGATTACATCAAGTAGGCTAAGGAGTTATGGTATATTGAGTAGGCGAGGAATTAGTTTTAGTTCAGTTGTTCTTTATACATCGTGGTGAGAAGATCGTTCTCGTTAGTTCAGATTAAACAGTTCGTATTAAGTTGCACTCATATATTTTAATGGAAAAAGTGCAGTATACCGGCTGCTGAATTTCGACCTAAAAATATTTACGGCTGTTAGAGTAATAGTAGAGGAACATATATGTGAAATTATATTACATATTAATATTTAAAATTTGCATTAAAACCTACACATAATTGATGGAATCCATAACTGCGCATGCGTGTAGTAGCCCGTATTCGGATAAATGAAGGATGGAAACTGTAATACTAAAACTGTATGCGATCAATTAGTTATCCGCTAGATGGATCTGACGAGGGAATATTTTATCAAATATTGAAGTTTGTATAGGCCAGTGGCGTTCAGTGAGAGAAACCAATCAGCCATGTAAACGTTTCCAAGTCACCCAAGAGGTAGTTTACTCGACTCGTTGACCGTTAGGGTGGTCTCGCTATTAAGCCCTACTATACCCAAAAAAAAATCTGGAAAAAACTATGAAAAACATCTAAAATTAAAAATACGAAATAAATCAAATGAATCGAACGAAACTATTGAAATCTGAAAAAAAGTTAATTTATAGAACACACACATACATACATACATATATACAAAATCACAGTCATTCAATAAACATACGCTATATCTTCAAGCATTCTCACAAACGGATTCCTTTCAAACCTTTTTTGCAATTGCAACCACAGATACTCACATAAATGATCAGCTAGCTGATCGTTTGTTACCCCTCCGCGAGCCAGACGGTGCCGTAAAGGTCTCCATTGCGACTCTATGTTGTTCGTATGCGTGCCATCTTCTGCCACAAATTCGACGGAGTGGTTCACTGTATTATGGATAAATCCATACGCTTCCAAGAAACGGTCTGCGCTCCACCCGTCGGTGTTGATTTCTGTTCCTGTTAACAAAATTTTGAAAATTATGATTTTTTTAAATTCGAATTTTTTTGCAGTCTTAATATGAAATGAAAAACATAATCGGCATGTGAAGACGAGCAAATTCGACTTACCCGGTTTAACGTGTTTGTGTATCAACGTACGAAGAGTGTCCGTGTCTCGCATATTGTTCGGGCAGATTTCGATGCGGAACTCTTTGGTATCTCGGTCAATCATACCAAGAAGCCAACTACCTTCCACAACCCTGCCACGTTGCTATTTTCGCCGACCGAATTTCATCTCGTCAATCTCCACCAAGTGACCCTCGCCACCGATTTGTTCCCCTGTTTCAGCGTACTCCCGATCTAATGCAAGGGCGCATACTTCACGGCAGTAGCAGAACCAGTCCGAGATTGTGTGTTTCGAGATTTGCGATTCATCGTCGTCGTCAATCGAACACTCATTTTTCGTTTGTTCGTACGGCATTTTCTGCACAAAACAATACGTTAAAAGCAGAGCCTTCTTTATTCCAACCTTGCAATTTTCAAACCAAGTGTCTTTGGCACAAAACTCCTTTACAGCTCCGCGACCGCGACCGTGTATTCTTTGACACCTAAACTCACCTATGATGGGATTAGTGGAAAGGTCTACCCTCATTGGACGTCGGCAATACTTGCAGTTCTTTTCTACTGATACTAAAGACATACCTACCAAAAATTCACGTAGAGTCGCATCGTCCTGTAAAATCTTTGCTAATTTAACTAAATTAAAATTTCTTGGACGATCCATCGTGCTAGTATAATTGATAAATAAATGAACTATTATTAAAAAGAAACTGTTATAAAATTTGGGTAATTAATTTAACGACCACGCCTTACGTTCAATCACGCTACACACACAGACCAGATATTTACGACTAGATAATAAAACACTCCGTTCAAAACTAAAAACAAAATAGTATTTTTTAAATTATAAATAGGCACTTTGAGGAGAGAGCTTTTTTGATCTGTTCAACACAAAAGTAAGAGCAGAAGTAACGACAAACCGTTGGTGGAGAATTATATAACACCAACTAATTAGCGGGAATAAACGGGCGCCTTTTTTTGACATAAAACAACATCTCAACGAATTTTTAGCTGTCGCGTAATTCAAATTGGGGATGATGACTTCTTTCTCTTCAAGGTTGCCAGTATTCACACGAATTAGTTCGATATCCGCCAGAAACTACATCGAAATGAATAATTGCACTGTGTACTATTTATAGTAATTTCTGATTGATAGTTAAATCATACTCGCCTCCTATTCCTTTTCTTGTTTTTCTGTACCTTAAGGGTCCATTTTTTTTGAAAAATTACTTCCAAATGTGTCAAAGCAAACCTTCTAACAGATAACGATGCTTTCTCCACGAGGGATACTAACCTAACCTAAAACTACCTTAAAACCTCACCTAAAACAAACCTAACCTAGAACTAACCTAAAATAAACCTAACCTAACCTTTTTTTTTTTTTTTTTTGACGGAGGGAAAATGCGTTACGCACTGCCTCCCCGGGAATTGTGAGTCATCCGGGGAAGTGTGGGACTCCCTGGAGAACGACCATCCCCCACCCCCATCCAGGACATCATTCCTGAATGGGCGCAGGGCACACCCGTCAACCAGGTTTACCCACTAAAAACCCTCCGTGACCCCGCTTCCATTCAACCAGATGTTCGGTCTCCTGGAAGCAGGGCCATCACCTGTGCTTGACGGGGGTTGCCTTGCCGACCTTGATTAGATCTTATCATAAGGCAACCCCCACGCACATCTCCTTCACTCCTTATCCTCCTCCGAACTCCCCCTGCCAGCACAAAACTCCGTCCTCTCCTCGCCAGCCTTCTCCGATCCTGTTACCCTTGCCTGTCTCGCGCTCCTGCCCCTCATGCCGCTCCAATTTCCTCGCATTCGCTCTTTAGCACTTTCAAGAGCCCTTCTAAAGTCCAGACACCTCCCTGAGCCAGCTGTGTGACCTTCTTGTCCACACTGGTAGCATCTTTCAGCTTCCCGGCAATCCCTCGCAAAGTGTCCCTCTTCCCCACATCTGAAACAGGTTTTCCTCCTATTTTGTCCCCTACACCCATCCACTTTGTGACCATACTCCTTGCAATTGTCGCATTTATCTACACGCACCCTCCTTACCACCCTACATCTCGCCAATCCGACTCTCACGTAATTTGTTTTACTCAAACGCTCCGCTATTCCGTCATCCACGGTTACCACAACCGATTGCGTTTCATCCATCTGCGACCTTAACCCACTTAAACCCACCATCAATCCACGGAGCCTTTTTCGCAATTAATGACGGATCCGCGGGGCCCCACCAGATGGGTTCCCCCCCCCCCCGGGTCACCCTAAATTTTTTCCCGGTCCCATTCCCACGAATCGGGAGAAGAAAGTCCCCCCAGGGCCCCTTGGGAAATTTGCCCAAACAACCTTTTTTTTTTTTTTTTCTAAAATCGTTCCAACCCCCCGGGATTTGCTTCCTTGGGCTCCTGGAAACACCTCCCCACCCCTGGATTTCTCCTAATGGGCCACCACCCTCAACCGGTTTACCCATAAAACCCTATGCCCGCCCCATTCCCAAGTTCGGCCCCAACGGGGCCTTCCCTGCTTTCAGGGGCGCGGCCGGCCTTTTGGCTTCCTCAAACTCCCAGACCTGTCCGCTGCCCCACGCTCCGCCCCCAGGCTCCCCATCTTCCCTTTTCCCGGTTGCTCCTTCCTTAAACCGGACACTCGAAAACCCCTTATCCCGGCTACCCAGTATTATGGGAATGCCTTTCCCTGGAGGTGGACCCCAATTCCCTTACACCTGGCCCCTCCTAGCCCCCCTGCCCTTATGTCGGGCTTCCCCCGAGGAGCAATCCAGGCCCTTACCTTCCGGTGGAAGTCCAAGGACCCATTCCGTCAAAACCGTGAAATTCAGGCCCCGAAGGGACACTCGACCCCCGCCCGTAGGGCCTTCCACCCTTCCCCCCCTTCCCCCCCTATCCAGGATCCTCCTGCCTCCTTCTTTCCCGGGCAATCCCCTTTCCCACTTAAAAGACTTTCCCCCCCTTGGGGGACCAATCCGGCCCCACCGCCACACCTTCTAATTATTACCCCGGCTTCCCGGCACAGAACCTGTTCCTTCGCTCCCGCCACCCTTCCTACCGGGGCGGCGTCCATTCGCTGGCCCACCCTCCAGGGCCCCTTTCCACCGGGTGAACTTGGGCGCATTTAGAATGGAATCTTTCCCAAAGCCCCCAGGGCACAAGGGTTCAAAGAACCACCCGATAATCCCAATATTTACCTCGGCTTTTCCCTCCACCCTCCCAAGCACCGAGTTAGGCCTTCCCTTTCCCTTCGAGCTTCCCGTTTCCCTTAGACCTCCAGCAAGCCCCCTCCACTTTCCCCTCAAAGGGGCCCCTTCCCCACCCTTTGTCCTCAAACCACAAGCGCCAAAATCGGCACGCCCGGGGCCCCGGAGGTCCCAGCCCAGACCCTGCTGGAGCCACGGGTGGGGCCCAGAACGAGCCCGGGCCGCCCTGGAACTGGCAGGTCACTCCCGCCTCACCTCCATGGTAGGACCAACCTCCACACAAACTCCCCAGTCCCCAACTGGTCCAAAGACACCCAGTCCCAGTTTAAAGCTTCCATGTCCCCTAGCACCGCAATCCGGGCAAGACCGACCAACCCCCGGGAGCCACCGACCTACCTCCCCCCAAAAATCTGGAAGGATGGCTCCCCCTTCTTAAAACCTCCCCAGTCCCCACAAAAGTCCAAAACCTTCCCACCCTCACGAATTGGCCTGAGCCATGCCGGGCCTTGCCCCTTCGGAAAGGTAGGGCCCACCTTCCAACCCCGGAAGGCCGTTCCCAATTTAAACACCCAAAACGGACAAGCGCTCGGTTCGATCCACCACCTGGGGCCCTCAGGACCGAACCTTCCTTTTTTCACAACGCCTCCTGTTGTTGGTAAAAGGACTGGCCCCGGTAATAAGGGGCCTTCCACACCCCCTCCAAAGAACCTGACCCGCTCCCCCCTCAAAGGGCAACCCCCTCCCAATACCCCCCCGGTCTTTAGCCAGTCCCCAAAGTCTCTCCATTTCGGGCTTCCCCGCTGTCTCTTTTCCTCCCAAATCCAATTCCCGCGTCCCTGGTTTCCCCCCCACCGCCCCTCCCTCTTTAATTCCCAATTTACTTTTCCTTTTCCAATTTCCACCACCAGTACATGAAGAGCCCAGGACACCTCCTATTGCCTTAAACTAACCCTTTCCAAATTTCCCCTTATGGCTCATCCCATTTCGCCGTGCGGAACCTGGACAAATCCTTCCCTTTCTTACCACCCTCCCGCCGGGAATCCCAATTTGTCCATGTGGGGGGGTTTCAACCCCCTCCCCTCGCACCGCCGCATGTTCTTGGGGAAGGCTCCCTCCCGAAACCCCCTGCGGTTGGGGTTCCACACAAACCCTGGTTGTCCCCCATCCTCCAGGCTGTGCCCGGCATCAATCGATCCCCAACACCAATTGAACCCCCAGAGATTTCTTCTCCCCCAGGCCCAAAAACCCTCCCTCCGGGGAAAACGGGAAACCTTATTGGGGCATACACACCCCAGGTGAAACCTCTTGGACTCGACCTAAAAACCATCCCCACCAATAATCCCCACCGAAACATTTCGTTCTGGGCAACGTCCCCGGGCAGAAGCCATCCTCCTCTCCATACCCTGTTGGGCCGAACCACACCTCAATTCCCCTTTTCTTCAAAACGGACCATTCCCTTCCCACCTTTTTTTTTTTTTGTGCTCCTTCTCCCTCCTCCACCTTTCAAGGCCTTTCTAATAATGATTCTTTTCCTTTGAGGTTCCTGGGTTTAAGACCAAGGAGTTTTTTCTTAAGAAAACTACTTGTCCAAAAAAAAAAATAAATTGGGACCAAAACAATGTATATTGAAAAAAAAGAATGAAAAACGTTATAAGGGTTAAGATTACATCCACCCCATCCTTTTCTCCTTTTTTTTTTCCCGATCCACCCACTCCCCACATCTTAAGGGGGTCCTCCCTGAAAGAAACTCCATTCCCCTTTCCGGGCCTTTTCCGCCGGTTAACCTTACAAAGTTCACACCACCCCCGTGCCCCTTATTTGCAAAGGGGTTTTCTCCCTTGACCCCGTTATCCTTTTAC
>JAIFOV010000221.1:0-38296 GCA_020654155.1 Novius pumilus
GGAGTTCTATGTGAGTGACTAGCTTCTGGATGAGATAGCTGAGACCATCTCTATCCAGACCCTGGAAAGTTTCAATATTATGTATGTTTCTATGTTCTTCCAAATTTCGGCATAGATAAAATAATATATCAGATGCCAAACTTAGTACTAATATTGTGTGAACATGTTCGACTTTCGCGCACCCCGGAGAGTATTGTGAACTAACGACGAACGAGTCGATAATATAGTTTCCTATTTATCGCCCTCTTTGTTGATGATGGCGCCACGCCCGGCAGTAATCTTAACTATTCAAGAAGGTTCATTAACCTCTGGGAAATAACTACATTTAAAACATTTTTTCATGAATTCAGATATTTATTCATAACGTCAAAGATTTACATATATACCTCTACATGTTCATATAGCTGATCGATCTGCTGAAATGAAATAGAGTTAAATTGTTATAGTCAAGTAGCTGACACTGGGATTCAGACTTTTTTACCTATGAAAACTTAGCATAAACTTTCGTGCTCAAAAAATTTCTGGACTCAGGCGGGCTTTGTTGCATCACTCTTCGGATAGTAGGTAACGTGGAATAAATTCATGAAGCTATCCCAAATTTGGCTATGCGTATACCAGTAAATTTGTTAAGCAAATAACACTTGAGTAGCAGTTCTCTCACGATTAACCTCAGATCTGTTCCTAAAACTAAACCCAAATGTTTGCTTCAGTCGCGAGAAAAAACTTTCTATATAAGATCTCTTCATAATTTACCTCTTTTTTCCACATCTTCATACCATCTTCATCATATGACTTTAGGAGCTTGATTGTAGAATTTCTCTCATCCATATAATCCAAATTTGGATGCTCTACTGCATTATTTTGCGGAGGAATCCTTGTCTTTATATCAAGCTCATCGCACAGCTTGTATAACTTCTTCCGATTACAAGCCCTGTCTGCATATAGTGTGCTTATGTTCTATTTAACATCAATCCTTGCAATAAGATCACATGCTCCATAGTGGTCAGAATAAACTCCGCCATTGTATTTTGCTGCTATAACTTTTTTGCTACCCATCTCTGGCATTACATGCAGTTTTCTTGTTTGGTCATAGCGGCGATACTTTCTATCTGTACCATTTGCCTTGCTATGACCTGGAATATTATTATAGATGCTTATTCCAGTACTATCTTTTGTATTATTTTCATCATGTCTTCGATCATTAATTTTGATGTTAAGTTTTCTAAGCCTTCTTGAGGTCTGGGAATAGCTAATAACTTGCAAGTTTTTCCTTACTTGCTCAAGCTACCCTGCTACAAATCCCGCTGTTTGTCTCAGACTTATTGTAAATAAACAAGTTATTATGTGAACCATAATATTGACCTTATCGCTATAAATATAGTTGCTACCAGCCATTTTTGCACCTTTTTCGTATCAATTTTCTATGGCATCATTGACGTAATAAAAAATATTTTTCCTCTCTTGGGGAAATTTGTTATATTCATGGCAGTTACTGACTCTCATTTTTTGTGGCATATTTTTGTTTTGTAGGTTAAATGCTTGTCCTATAGTGAATTTTGTCTGTAACTGCCAGTTCTTTTTATTTGACCTATGCAACAAAGCCAGCTTTCATCCGAAAAATTGATAACTTTTATACTAATAATTTTACTACTCTGCTGAACGGACACAATTGCATATACTACAGTCTTCAGTTTTAGTGAGAAGAGTTTTATTCCACTAATCAAAGAGTGCTAGTTTGAAATACGTATCACCTTTATAAGTTTTATGCATTTCAGTCATAATAAATTCTGAGATTAGGTTATGCTCTAAAAAAGGTGTGCTATTTGTGCCCCACCAATCACAAAGACTTGAGAACTACTTTGAATTGACAGAAATTCTTGCAAGGAAGAGACAACAGTACAGGCATCATTTTGAAAAAATCTATAAGCTGCTTTACTTTGATACCAATCTTTACAAGCTTGATTTATTGAACATTCAGGTGATTTAGCAAAACTATTAGCTATTTTCAAAAGTCTTTACTTAATCTCATATCGCCAAAATTAACAATCCCAAATTCACTATCTGCCCATTCACTAGTTGAGGTGTTTATCTTCCTTTCATCATATATTTCATCTCTAGATCATAGGTCTATTTATAGTACTAAATTGAATTAGTGAAATAGCAGCTTTCCACTATTTATATACTTATGGGTAATAGCAAGCTCAACAAATATACTTGAAAATTACTAAAAACTTGAATTTGTGTGTTTCTTTCTTATATGACAGATTTTGTCTGCTCGATGCTTGTATTGCTTGCCAACATTACAGGTCTGATATTATTTTTTAATTATTTGATCGATACAATACTTTCCAAGTATGAAGAAAAAAATTCTAGTTTGAATAAAGAGTCAGACAGTTATGTAGAAGAAAGAAGTATGTTGAAAAATAAATTGCGTCATTTTCAAAAAAAGAAATACTAGAACAAATACTCAAATGTCTGAGATAATTTCAGTTACACCTGAGTCAGACTTGAGTTACAGTAGATTGTGATTACATTACTTTTTTTCAAGACATCTTCTGAGAAAAGTGGAAAAATTTTTCTATGAATAAGCAAGATAAGATGTCTGCCGGACAGCTATTCACACATTAGACGGAGGATTTGCCAGACGAACTTGAACATTTTTATCGAGTCCGTATGTATTTCTTGACCCATTTTAAAGTACTTACCTCACGTATCTCCACAAAATAGCTGGACCGTTGTTGCAAAATTTCGTATAAACTTCGGTACTGTGCAGAACGATAGTACTTGTCTGAATGATCCTATTAGCTGTCGTATGTTTTTAAAAAAGCATACGTTGTTTTCGCCATTCCATTAACGTGTGTGGTGCAAATGGTACCGGAACAATTTTTCAACGTGCATCGAGAAGTCGGGTGGTGTGATGAACAATAGTTAATCATCCTTCGTGAGGCTGTGCTTTTCCTATATAGTTTGGTAACGAGTTCTCGGTTGCTTCTCATTATCGTCATATCTAAGAAATTTATAGAGTTATCCCCCTCTGTTTCCAAAATGAACTGTAACCTACTGTGGTATCTATTGAAGTTTTCAAGAATTGTTCTCATGTTATCCTCTGTTGTGAAAAGTAATATGTCGTCGACGTACCTTTTATATAGTGTAATTGGTGGACAACGTGGCAATATGGTTTCCTCCAGATCTTCCATGGTTACCTGTGCTATTGAACTCGATAGTGGATTTCCCATTGCAACCCCGTTTATTTGTTGGAAAAAATGGTCTTCAAATTTGAAATAATTCGTGTTGAGAATGTACATTGTCGTTTCTGTGTATTCTACCAACGGTAACGTGGCGAACTCTTCCAATCTATGCCAACTTTTTTGGATAAGAGGGGGTATTATCTCATTCGGTGTGTTTTTATATAGAGATGTGACATCGAGTGAGTACAATTCGTCATCAGGCTGTAAAATGATATCACTCACATTGATACAAGGGAATTCTTTTTCAAACACCCTGTATATCGTTGTACAACTTTTTTTCCTAAATATCCGCGAAATTAATACCTTTGTCGCGGATAAATTTTTCTTTTGAGAATTTCGGTGTTAATTTATTACGATTGTTGGATTTTATTTTTCGAAAAACGTCAGCTACGGGTTCATAAGTTGAAGATTCTTCTCGATTTTCGTTAATTTCACTGATGGTTTCTTCTTTCCTAGTTGCTAAAGTTTCGTTGAGCTGTTTATATATTTCTTTGGTATTGTCTTCATGTTTTTGTATATAGTCATTCACCAATTTGTCGTTGAGATTTATGTCCGAGGGATCTTTAGTATTTAAGTGACCATTAATTATGTCGATAGGTTTTTGTTTTAATACAGAATGAATAGAGTTATTATAACCTAATAAGGCATATGGCATTTGGTTAATGATATCAATTTTCCCTTTATTTTTAGCTCTAATAATTCTAAGGTGTTCAAGTAAGGTTGAATGGAATCTTTCAATTGAACCATTTGATTCGGGGTTGTTTACTGTTATATAGTGAGGTTTTATTGAGTGTAATTTCAAAAATTCTGGTACAACTCCATTTTTGAGTTCAGTACCATTATCCATTATTATAACAGAAGGACATCCATGATGTGTCATAAAATTTAACAGTGCTTTTGTGACTTCAATTCTTGAAAGTGATGCTGAATGGTAAGCTTGAGCATATTTAGAAAATGTGTCAATAAATGTTAGGAATTTTTCTCCTTGAGCTTGAAATGTGTCAATATGTAAAATTTCGAATGACTTCACCGGAGTAGGTGTGACAGATAATTTTGGGTTTGGTGAATTCCGATCATATTTATTAATCTGACATATTCCACAGTAATTCATGAAATCCACTATATCATTTTTCATGGTTGGCCAATAAAAAGATTTTCTAATTCGAGTTTCTGTTTCATTTATACCTCTATGATTTGTTTTTCCTTCATGATAACCTTGTATGATTTCAAGTTGTCGGTCTTTGTCTGTTATGTCTTTTAATACAGTATTACATTTCGTTAATTTATACGATGAGTGTTTGAAAGTTTCTCGAATAGTTTCACAAATTATGGGAATAAATTCTTCATCTTTAAAATGAATCGCGTAATTATATTTTAAATTAACTTTTAAATAATTGAATGATTTCGTGTCTCGAATTATTTGGAGAAATTTGAGCATATATTCGTTTCTTTGTAGGAAATATATTTTCTATTTTAGGTTCTGCTGGGGAATGATGAAGAAAATCTATTATCAATTGGTGATCATAAACATTTAAACATTTTTGCGATATGAGTATACTTAAAATTGGTTCTTCATTACTAGTATGAACAGTAGCGTCATTTTCTTCAGGGTCAGGATATTCGTATTCTTCGAGTTTAAGTCTCCAACGAACTAATCTTGAATTGGGTTCTTTCAAATACATTAACCACTGAAGCGGTTTGTGGTCAGTTACAATTTTAAATTTTCTTCCAAACAAATGAGGTCAAAAATACTTAGTAGCCCAAATTATTGCGAGAAGTTCCTTTTCAATAGTACTATAATTCTGTTCACTATTATTTAAAGTTCTTGAAGCATATGCAACAGGCTTATCGCTTCCAATTATTCCTTGAGATAAAATAGTTCCAATTGCAATATTACTAGCATCTGTAGTGAGAATAAATTCTTTAGAAAAATCTGGATATTGTAAAATTGGTTCGTTTGTGAATAGTACTTCAGAATGTTTAAAACATCTAATAAAATTCTGTGTATGTTCTATTTTCGCTTCTTTTTTCAGGCATGTTGTTAAAGGTTTGGTTATTTTAGCAAAATCTCTAATGAATTTTCGATAATAGCCTAGAAGTCCGAGATCTCCTTTGATTTCTTTTGTAGTTTTAGGAATTGGATATTCTTGAATTGCTATTATTTTATCACGGTTAGGTTATACACCATCCGTAGTTACGATGTGTCCTAAATAAGAGACTTCGTTTTTTAGGAATTCAGATTTATCTAGTTGTATTTTGAGATGAGTTTCTCGTAATCTTTTGAAAACTTTTTCTAAATTTACAATATTTTCTGGTGAAGAAGTGGGATAAATTATAATATCATCTAGATAAACAAGACAAATTTCGTTTTGAAGTCCACGGAGTATATTATCCACGACTCTCTGAAATGTAGCGGGTGCGTTTTTCAACCCGAAGGGCATTCTGAGGTATTCATAGTGCCCGTTTTCTACATTGAAAGCTGTTTTTGGAATATCTTCTGGGTTCATCTCAATTTGATGAAAACCACTAGCAAGGTCTATTGTACTGAAATAATTACATTTGCCAAGTTTGTCAAGAACATCAGTTATATTTGGTACTGGATACCTATCATCGATTGTTTTTTCATTAAGATTTCTATAATCAACTACAATACGCCACTTTTTTTTCTCCAGAAGCATCTTGTTTTTTAGGGACTACCCAAATGTGTGACGACCATGGTGAATTCGAAGGTCGAATTATTTTTTGTTTTAATAAACATTGTATTTGATCTTGAACTTCATTTTTATGTATGAATGGATATCTATATGATTTTGTATGAATTGGAATTTCATCTGTCGTTTTAATCTCATGTTTTATTTGAATAGTAAATGCAAGAGTTTGATTTTCGTTATGAAAAATATCAGAGTATTTTTTACATAATTTTATTAAATGAAATTTCTCTTCTTCGTTCATATGTGAAGTTCGAAGTTATTTTTCAAATTGTAATGTCTGCTTTCGCGGTTGATTCCTTGTTTCCATATGATACAATTCATAATTTTGTTTATAAAAAGGAAAACTTTTAATATTTTCATTCAGATTTATTTCTTGCGATTTATTTGTTTTGTTATGAATTTCTACTGAAAAATATCCATTTTTTGAGACAGATAGTGATTCGGGTATTTCGCAGTTTTGATAAAATTGATGTGGGATTAAAACATCTTCTGTTTTTTGTTTTACAGGTAAGTTTTCCATAACACAAGTGTGGGATTCAATTTCTATTTGATTTGTTCTGATACCTGACGGTTGGTAATAAATTGGTAATTTACATTCAGGTGTATATAATTTCGAGTTGGAGAAATCTAATTTTACATTGAGTAATTTTAAGTTATCTAATCCTATTAATCCGTCAAAAATAGGATGAAATTTTAAAAGATAGAATTTCATGTTACCTTTCTTATTGAATTCTGAGAATATTGGGATTTCTGCCGCGTATTTATGCGTTGATGTTTGCAATACGGTCGTTACAGTAAATGGTTCATAAAATTGTGACTGTGGAAAATTTTTTGCAATTATTTCTGGATTTAAAAATGATTTTGTCAAACCTGTGTCGATAAATAGTTTAAGTGGAGGTTTATGAATTTTCAAAAACGGTAATTCTTTTTTGTCTGATAAATTTAATTCTATTAAGTTATTTGGTTTGAGCTTTGAGCAATTTGAAAATTTCGCTCTCCTTCATTTTTTTTATTAATATTATTCCCTGGACTTTGGTCTGTGTGGAATGATTCTTCTGATATCCAGTTAGGTTTTTGACCAGTGCTGCGGAAATGATTAAACGGTTTCCTTAAATGAGGGGGTGTGTTTCTGGTTGATATGCTCATGGGGGTTGGTTTATATTGTTCTTTCCGCTGTTTTTCATTTACTTGGGAATTAGTCGGAAAATGTTGAACAGGTGGGTTAGGGTTTCTTGTGAATTGAATCGGCTTAGTAGGGAATTGTTGATAATTTCTATTAGCTTGATTATTGTGATTGGGGAAAGTATTATAATAAGATTGATGTTGATTATTTCTTGGTTGAAAATTTTGGAAAAATTGTTGATTAGTTGATTTTGAGAAAAGATTATTCTGTTGATTCCTAGTCATCGATTGACTATGCGGAATGGAAAATTTCTGGTAATATCGAATATTATCCTCTTTGTTTATGAATTGTAAAGCTTGTGCTAAAGAATCAGGTCTCATAGCTCGAATGGTAGGACCTAAAGGATCTCGTAATCCTGCTAAAAATGTTTTCAAAGCTTGTTTTGTAAAGAAATCTCGTTTGCTCGTTGATTCAGCTTGACTACAATGAAGATCAATATAATTGCTTATCGTGTTCAATAATGAATCGTTCGTTCATAAAATAATTGGGGAGAGTTACAGTGTTTTTTCACGTTGCTAATAAATTCGCGCAGTGACATAGAAGTGCACCGAGAAAGTTTTGGAAATTCCAGAAGAGCTTTGATATGTGCGTTGATGATCGACATTTTATTATCGTACCTAGTTTTTAATAATTCTAAGGCAGTGGTATAGTTTTCATTAGTGAGCTTAAGGTTTTCCACCAGCGATAAAGGTTCGTTACTTAGCGCAGTCTTTAAGTATATTAGTTTTTGAACGTTAGAAAGATGATTATTGCCATCGATAAGTGCTGTGAAAATATCAATAAAGGCTTTCCAGTCCTCGTATTTGCCGTTGGAGTTAGGGATATTTAAATTTGGCAGTTTGACGAAAGAGCTAGGTTCGGTTTGTATTTGTGGAGATTGTAAAGAAATTGATGAAGCAGGAGGAGGTTGAGAAGTTTTCGTACCTTCAAATCTTGAATGCGATCTTTGATACAGCCTATCAACGAATGATACTTAATTTCTACTTCATCGCGATCCTTATCATTCGAATCTAACAATGCTACTTGATCATTTAATTCCACGTATTTTTCAAAATTTTTTGATAATTGAATTTCTCTCGAAGACCAGTCGTTAATGGAAATTTGACTATCACTCACGCTTTTTAAGATTGTAACGACCGTTCGCGGGGGCGCTAATATTTTCGCACACAAATACCCTCGGGCGCCAGATTTTTACGCGAGGTTTTCTCCCGACGGGCTCGGCCTGTCAAAGTCCCGTTTTGCCGCGATACTACGCACAATACAAATCGAAGTACCCGGATACGCTCAGTGGAGAAGGGTTCGATTCGATCTAAGCTATTAGCGATCGTGAAGAGTGTTTCAAGCGAAAGGGGGCTTTAATCCGATTCGCTTCACGGAACGATTCTCGCGTATGAAAATGAAAGATGTTACAGGTCCAAATCACACTTATCTTCAGTTCCCGCAATCAAAACAACAATCGCGGGCAACGGACGGACAATTCAGGAGTGTCTTGTCACGCAAACAATTTAACTTACTTTCGTGCTGTCGCCGGTTTTCCGCTTCCACCCGATATAGCAAGAAAAACCAAAAGAACAAAAGAAAATGGCCACGTCGTCTTAAAATCCCAAAATTCGCTCTCGCCCGTACGCTAACTTTTAACACCCAAAAAGCCCGGACCCCACTTCATCATTTTCTTTATATCGTTTCCGACATTACCCACGTGACTCTAACTGAAACCTGCATTGGCCAACCATGCCATTTTCCAAAAGTATCGAATGTTCTCGAAGAGAAATCCTGACGTCGCTTCCTATCCCACCGGTCGCGATAAAAATTTCCGACGATATTCTACCAATCTGGTTGTAAAAAAAAACACTTCGTCACATCCCCCTCCTTCTTCACGAAAAATTTTCTTATATAAAATTTTAACATCGCGCCGCGACCCTCAGAAAACCCGTCGACACTCCCCGTAATTGTCACCCCGTGCACCCTCACATCAAAATGTTACATTCGAATTGAATCCCCAACCCGGAGAAACAAAAAAAAATAATTTATCCCATAGTGGAACCAACCCCTTTTCCCATTACCGTCCGCTAATAAAACAGAAAAAAAAAACCCAGAAAAGAAAACCCACTAACAACGATTTCCGCTGAAATGTATCCGGCGCAGGCGCCGCACCCACTCAACGACCGGGTCCCGGGGTCGTCGGTATCCTCGGCGGAGGTCCCGGTCGACGGCAGTTACTGGATGGAATACCATCCAGTAGTACCGCCTGGCGTCGGCGATGAAAACCCATTGCCCTCCGGGTCTTCTGGGGCCGGTGACGCTCCAACAAGGGCAGCCCCGGGATAACACTTCTGTCGTTCCACACCGGGAGCAAAACCGGCGGGCCGGATTTGGGAACCTCTCCCTCAGGTGGCCCTCCTCCCCACACCGCCAACACATATCCCCCGACAACCGGATAATCCTCGGTAGGGCGGGATCGATGGTGCACTCCGGGCGATTGTGCCCCGGCCGCTGGCACCGTTGGCACACCGGGAACCCTACCGGGAGCGAGATGTAGGCTGGAATTTCCGCCATCCCGTGGTGGAAAGTGTCTGTAGGACAGGAGAAAAGAGAAAAACATTATATAACCATTTATAAGTCGGTGACCACCCGTTAGTAATTTGGTATTAGTAGTTAATGATCCCCGTACTCCCTTCGGTTCACTCTCCATAATATGGCTTCAGATGTTTTACGTGCACCCGCGAGATCCGTCTTCCATCTTCTGTTTTCAAGTCATACACCACCGGTGAAATCACGCGCCATACCGTGCAAGGCCCGGAAAATTTCGGCGCCAGCTTGGCGGCAAATCCTCTCCCGGAGGATAACGGGTGTTCTCGGCGCATTACTTTGTCTCCTACCCGACAGCGCCCATCTCGTCGCCGCAAATTGTAACGGTGACTCTGCTGAGTAAACGCTTGAGCCAACTTATTCTTCACGAATCCCATGGTATCGTTCAGCCGGCCCATTCTTTGAGCGTACTGCGAAATCTGCTCATTACTTATGGGTTCGTCTTCGGCCCCGACCGGCCCTGTTCTCTCTGTGGCGTGCTTTCGGGATTTCCGGCTCCCGTCCATAATTCAGGAACGCCGGTGAATGCCCCGTCGATTCATGAACGGCGGTATTAACCGCAAACATCAACTCTGGTAGCTTTGCGTCCCATAGTCTCTGGTCTGTCTCGCAAAACTGCGCTATCATAGTCTTCACGGTCCTATTCGCTCGCTCCACCGGATTGCACTGCGGCGTATACACTGGCGAGAACCGGTGGTCGATTCCCAACTCGGCTAGGCCGCTGCGGAAGCTTCTACTATCGTACTACCGGCCGTGATCGCTAATTACAGTCCTGGGACATCCAAACCGCATCACAACCTGTTCGTATAGTGCCTGAAATACAGCAGAGGCAGTGGCCTTCTTTAACGGTTTACACTCTACCCACTTAGTGAACCGGTCTTGCATCATGGCCAGGTACAGATTTCCGCGTTTCGACCGCGGCAGCGGCCCCACCAAATCCACGCTCACGACATCCCACGGGCCCCCGAATCGATATGGCAACATCATGCCCGGCGATTTCTGTTGCTGGATCTTGTAACGTTGACAGGACAAACACTTTCGTACATAACGTGCAACATCTCGAAACATGCCTGGCCAATAATAGTGCTTCGCCACTCTACCGATTGTTTTCGCAATACCCAGATGTCCTGCCGTTTCCCGGTCATGATTCTCTTTCAACACCTCAGCTCTCTCGTTCGTGGGCAAACAAAGCTTCCATGGTTTCTCCTCCTCTAGTTCAGAGAAATCGTTAGGATCGAACGCGTGTCGATAGAGCTTACCATCCTCCCAACGATAATCAGGATGATTTTCGGGACTATCCTTCACTTGAGTAACCTTCTTGAAGTACCAAGAACCCGGGTCTTCCTCCGATTTGTTCTCGAGAGCTGCAACCGTGGGCAACGGGTTCCTAGACAGACTATCCGCCACCCGGTTGAGGGCGCCTTTTCGGTATCGGATTTCGAAATCGAATTGTTGCAAAAATATGCTCCATCTTGGCAGCCTTCCCGATGGCGATTTGATAGATTGTAACCACCGTAAACACATGTGGTCAGTTATGACGCTGAACTTATACCCTCAAGATAGTGGCGCAACTTCTCAATACTCCATACAATCGCCAGACATTCTTTCTCGGTTACCGAGTAATTTTTCTCCGCGTCGTTCATAGTTCTACTAGCATATTGTATCACCCTCTCTTTTCTTTCCACGTATTGTATTAAGGCGGCCCCCAAACCGGTGTCAGATGCGTCGGTCTGTAAAATAAATGGGCTTGCAATGGGAAACCCACTATCGAGTTCAATAGCACAGATAACCATGGAAGATCTTGAGGAAACCATATTGTCACGTGGTCCACAGATTACACTATATAAAAGATACGACAAATTACTTATCACAACAGAGGATAACATGTGAACAATTCTTGAAAACTTCAATAGATACCACAGTAGGTTACAGTTCACGTTGGAAACAGAGAGGGATAACTTTATAGATTTCTTAGAAATGACGATAATCAGAAGCAACCGAGAACTCGTTACCAAACTATATAGGAAAAGCACAGCCTCGCGAAGGATGATTAACTATTGTTCATCACACCACCCGACATATAAGAGAGCCATAGTTAGTGGTTATGTAGACAGAGCCTTGAAACTTACCTCACCCCAATATAGGCCGGACATTTTAGAGGATGTCACAAAAAGACTGCTTGACAATCAATACCCCATAGAGATGATACATACGACCATCAGAAGACAGACACCCATGATGTATAATGGCGATGAATAACGCGAACATAACACACATTCACTGACAACCTGATATGAAGTACGTGACTCTACCATATATATACCCGACTTATTGCATAAAATACAAAATATCCTTAGGAACAATAACATTTAGGTGGCACACAAACCTTACAACCAGATTAAGATGTTATACATGACAATCTAAGCACCGTTACCAATAACACAAATATCAGGAGTGATCTACAGCATTCCATGTGGAGGGTGTAATGAGCAGTACATAGGGCAGGCGATACAACGTTTGGGTGATGGATTGAAAGACCACAAATATTCGAAAAAGGCTGTAACAGCTCTGAATAAACATCACAAAGAAACGAAACATGACTTTGATTATGACAACACACGTAACCTCGCCGAAGAAACCCGGCATAAAGTTAGGATAATATTGGAAGCTATTAAAATTCTATGTAGTATCGAGAACACAGTCACCGATAGATCAGATATAGATTGCCTAAGTCATTGGTATGTGCACCTTATTAATTCAAACCGAAATTTGGGAGAACATAGAAACATACAGAACATAGACAACGAACGCACACAGTGACACACATTACCTGACGACCGATGACACACACGAATAGCGCGCGAAACACGACAATCGGATTCTGATTAGGTCGGTTGAAGCAGTGACATCCTCTCCGCTTCCTCCTGATGTTGGAACCTGATCTGTGGTATATTAACAATCGTATTGTTTAACAGTAGTTTAACAGTTATTGGGGTAAGTCTTATTCATTAATTGATTACTGGTTATATATTAAATTAACAAATAATACGATATAGACAGTTGGTGGAACTTTCAATAAAACTTCCCAATCATGGATTGGGAGGAAGGGGGGAGAAACGATCCCCCTGACCGCGATTTTAATGATAGATTAATATCTAAATTGACGCCAAAATCCAGAAAAACATATATCTCCTTGGTGGTGGGATCTGAAACCCAACAGAAAAATAATATATATTCTACAGTTGATACGATCGCGTTAATACGCGAACTCGATAACATTCCCTTATCATTAGATGAAAACGACGAACTGAGTGAAGAAATTTCAAATTTGGAAGATAGAATCGAAGAGGTTGAAAAGAAAAATACTACCAATATCAAACCAGTGAATGAAAAAACTAACAAGGGGCCATTTATATATTCAATCACTGATATGGGTCCCTGTCTGATAATCGGGGAAGGCCAAAATTCGCATAACATGGGTAACATACTTCAAATGAATTTAGGTAAAAATTGATTGCTGCAGGGTTTCGGGTATTAAAAATATTAATAAAAAGGGAAAAACAAAATTGCATTAGAATTTGTTTCGGCAGCAGCAGCAAATGAATTTTCTACAAACATTCCTGGATCCAAGATGAAAACACAAAGGTCTTTATACCCAACGGATTGCTAACGAGCAAAAGGGTAATATCGAATATTGGTTCGGATATCATCCCAAAGGATATACTTAACCACGCAGACTCAAAAGTTCAAATTGTCGATGCAAAGCAACTAAATCGAAGAACGAAAGAGGAAGGAGTAATTAAATATGTTCCATCAAACGCATGGGTAGTTACATTCGGAGGAAGAATATTCCAGATAGAATAGGCCTTTGGGGTTGTTCACTTTCGTGATACGTAACATTATATTTCGGTCCTATCACGCAATGCTTTAATTGCTTGAGATATGGGCAAACCAAAAATAACTGTAATAGCATGAAAAGATGTAAAAATTGTGCAAATAATCACGAAGAGGACACCTGTGATAAGATATCAAATCCTATCTGCATATTTTGTTCGGAGTCCCACCAATCAACAAACAGAATATGTCCGGAATACGATAGACAAAAAAATACTCAAATTAATAGCTTTTGTTGTAGGACGTTTTTGCAATAATCAACGATACTTTGTGACGCTTTCCTGCTCGGTCGCCTCTTTTATGACGCGACCCCCTCTTTATCGGCCCCTATTCGGATACCAGGCGGGTAAAGCTGAACAACAAAACTCTGTTCCTATACGGTTGCTGCTATCTGGCGGATGCGCACGTTAATGTCACCGACTCCAAGGTCGTACTACAGGATGTTAATATGACTAGCGCAGCTTCGTTCGGGGATATTTTCTCGGCGCTCCTGATTTTAAGTGGTACGGTCCACTTGCGCCGGGGTACACTACAGTCAGAGAAAGATGAAATCCAGGGGTTGGTATTCACCAGGAGAAGAAAATTCCCCAAAAAGATAAATCGATTGAAGGTGTTCGAAATCGACTAAGTGTCCGGCGGAAAATACTAAAAACTACTATTTACAATTTATTCACGCTATTTACAATTTATCCCACGACGGTAGCTATCAAACATCTAAAAGCCAGTACCAGAGGGTTCATAGATTCACCAGCGGAAACTTACTTCGCCTGATGAACTAATGGATAGCGAATAGTGGATAGCGAATAGCGAATAGCGGATAGCGGATAGCGAATAGCTAATAGCGGATAGCGGCTAGTGAATAGCAAATAGCGGATAGTGAATAGCGAATAGCGGATAGCGGATAGTGAATAGCGAATAGTGAATTGCAGCTTGCTATCAATCTATAATGGTGGTTCCTTTCGGTTCGTGCAATCTAACTATCACACTCTTTATCGGTTCAGGAACCCAAGTGACCGCTATTGAAACTCGTCACTTATTCTTCCGGATGGTGCCCACTATGAGTGCACGTTATTGAAACTCCACAATCAAATGGCCACTCCTCCGGAGAAGTCCGTTAGACTCACGGTGCACAAGGAACCGTAGAAATAATATGGCAACGGAACGGGTACTTACTGCGGGTTTCGCTATACCGCGGTTTCGCCTCACTCACGCACGGTTCACGTATTCACAGGCAGGATATCTCTCGAGGATATCACTCGTGGATATCTCTCCCTTCATTCCGCGGAACGCGATAAATTTATATACAACCTGTACCGCAGCTCTGAGGCGGGTCTATTTAAAATCTCCATTTAAAAGTACAAAATTTTGCTGGGTCAGTACAAAAAATACATGGGCCACCCTGCTCCGTCCTCAAAAATAATAAAACAAAGGGAACAGTTTACAAGTGTCACAAACTATACTCTACTACCGAAAAAAATAGTCAGTGACCGTACACAGCAAAATCGAGAGAATTTTCACTATCGATATTCCCAGTGATAGGAAAGACAATTAAACCCTGCCGCGACGACTTCTGCACCTCCACACGACACGGTTGAATTGTTGGTGCATCATCCAGCCTCCGCGCATCGTTGTCGTTATGAGGTCGCGTACTTCTGATTTCGATAACTGCAACAACGCGGTAATTTCATGATTTTCCGGACACCATCCCCCGCGCGCACCAACGACCAACGGACACACCATGACGTCACAACCCGGATAAGAACGGCGCATCACTTCGAGGAATTCCGGAGCACTATATATAGCCTTTTTTGTTCGATAGGCGTCTCCAAGTCGGTGTGGCGCCTCCCAGGACACCGTGACGTCACACACGATTGCCGTTTGTTCTTTGACGAATATCAGGTCTGGCTTCCTGAGTATATTATCCGTCCCCCTTATGTTGGGTTCCACAATTGTTCTCCAGGATCGTTTTACCCTCTTCTTACGGGAATCGTATCAATCTCCTCTCCTTGACAATATATTGTAGTCCTATTGTTGTTATAATTCGCCATCACATAGTTCACACTCTTCTCATCCATGCCCTTCATCAATAACGCTCTTCTGATGGAATGATGTGAGACTGTATCAAAGGCTTTCTGAATGTCTAACGTAATTATATGGTATCCTGCCAGACTCTTCCTTCGAGCTTTCATTAGAGTGTGAACCGTCAAATTGTTGGCGAACGTTCCGTCAATCTCCACGAATCCCGTCTGCATACTGTGTATGGGAACACTCCTCATTCTTCGTGCCATTATCTTATTGCACATTCTCAGAACCATGCTGGAAATTGTTATAGGCCTCCAGTTCTTCACGTCCTCTAAATCATCTTTCGATTTTGGAATGAGAACGGTCATACTGTTTCTGAGAATTTCCGGAACATAGCCGAGAAACAACATAGTATTGAAAAGGAGTTGTAGCTTAATGATGGGAATTTTCCTTAGAGATGTTAACGTTATTCCATCTGGTCCGGCAGTCACCGATTTACTGGCAGAAAACGCCCACTCGACGTCCTCTCGAGAAATTGGAAAGTAGACGGAGTGTTCCTCTTCTGCAGCCTGGAACCTCTGTAGATCCGGAGGCGATTCTGATGCAAAGATGTCCTTGTAAGCTTCAGAGATCGTCCTTTCCTCCGGTCTTATTGTGGTGTCTTCCTCGCTAGTGCCGTCAATTATGTTGTTGATCGTATTTGACCTGTTTTTTTCCACCCCTCCTGTACCCTTGCATACTCCATCGCCCTTTTCCGTCTGGATCCAATGTTATTTCGTTGTGGTTTGTTGTTATTAGTGCTTTTGTTCCTGTTGTTAGTTTTAGCAAATTGTCTAATTAGATCCGCGGTCCAGGTGTCGAATTCGTTCTTGATGTTTTCCGTCCTCATACATACATTTGCTGCCATCTGGAGATCTGTCCCTTCTAATGATGGGGCAATATTCAAAATCGCCTGCTGCACCTGATCAACTACCTGCGGCACAACTCCAGGGGCAGGTCTGGCAGAACCAAGTCCTCAACAACGATTTCAGGTTCAGCCTCTACTTGTGCTATCTGTTGTTCGATAGCCTGGAACGACGCTTCCTGATGTTCGGGAGACGTCTCGACTTGCCTCTGTTGACGCTGTATGCGGAACTGCTCCACAAGGTTTCTATACCTTGCAGTTTTTCTGCGCTTTTAATAGCTTCTTCACTTCTGCCCGCAACCTCTGCCAGGTACTTTTTGACGTCATCCCCATCACAATTTGCCTCCGCTTCGGCTAGGTCTTCTTCTTCTCCGTCAGTCCACTTACGTCTAGCGTTCAGAGCTTCCTCCTCCACTTCCGCATGGTATGATTCCGCGTGTTGTCGTCTCATATGCAGTCTCATGCCCGCGTAGGAGGTAGAGAGTCTCTGGCATTGTGGACATCTTCCTTCCTCCGTTGGTGCATTGGGGTCTCGTTGGCCTCGACAATAGCGCCTCTGATGCCGCTTGAGCGCTTGACTGGTGGGATATGTAACATCATTGCCGCAGATGCATATTAGTCGCCCACGTTCAGGGCTCTGGGGCGGTGATGGCATTTGGTATTACTCAAATGTCTTTCCAATTCGGGCTATGAATCCACCGACTTCCCTAGGCGCAGGCTTCCAAAACCACGCTCGGCTCTCGAATTTGCAAAGTTGGTCGAAAATAAAAGCAACGTCTGTCAAGGAAAAATTCGCTATTGGTCGACGAGCGCCACGGCTTAGACCGGCCACGCCATTCCCGGAATCGACGATCCAGAATAAACAGGAAAGAAGCGCCATGTACAACGATAATAGTTTCAATGCCCCTTTCCGTGATCAGCGAATGACAAATAAAAAAAGTGCCGATTTGCGAACGCACGACACCGCAACTAATCGAGTTGAACGGCTAATTTCAATTTTGCTCACAGTTTTGGGCTGATTGGAGTTGCTATAATCATATGCGATTCTTTCCGCGATCTTCTAGCTCCATTTTCGAGCAAAATCGGCGCCTGATGATCTGCGCATGCGCCAACTGACACGTCACGATTCTTCGTTGCCTCAGTTTCAGTTTGATGTTTGAACGGATCAAATCGGTCAAGCCGTTCCGGAGATATCGTTGTTTTTGTCTGAGCATGCGCAGTAACAAATTTTTGAGCAAGGTGGTGCTGCGTATACCTTACGTGAGCTGGAGACACATTATGAAGGTCTCACCATCAAAAAACGAAAAACTTGTCATAAAAGCGAGTGCGCATGCCCATTAATCGCTCGAAAAGATATTATCTCGTTCAGGATCGACTGAGAGAATCCGCGGGCATCGCCTGCGCGATTCCACGAAAACTGGTGAACTGCGCACGCATTCGCGCATCGACGTTTTTGCCGCTGAAATCATCTTCTGGGGGCACTATAACTTCATCCCTTAGCGCAATGTCTTTGCTAGGCAATCCCAACCCTAGACTTCGAAAATAAAAGTTGATGCGTCTCGGGCGGCAGCCTGTATAACGATTTCGAGTCACAGCCTGTATATTAAAATTTAATTCGCTTGTTTACGATTTCTTTCTTATCGGAGATAACAGCCGACGAAACACGATAATATGGAACACATGCACGATATCGATGATTTCTTTCCCGTAATTTATCATTTCGTATAGGGAAATACGAGAATTAAAAGGGTTATTTACCTCATTTCTCCTGCTACGATTTGTGTGGTTTTCGGTTCACATGACCACTACACGATTCCCAGTCGGCCGATACCAAAATCGCGGCGCTAGGCGCCCGTCTTCCGGGCGAAAACTTAATCGAACATCTGCGCTCGGCGCACACGTCCGCTCTCGACGACGGTTCGGAAGAGAGTATTAACCGGCTGGTACTGCCGTGCATTGCGATGTATCATTTCCTAACATTCACAAAGCTAAACCAAAGAATATATACATACTGAACAAGAAGCGTCACTCGGTAATTTAGGAACAAAATCGTACTAACAGATTTTTGTGACCTTGAGCGAGTTTGGCGAGCCCGCGCACTAACAAAACGCTAGACACACGAACTCAGGAATTTATTCGAATTGATTATCGTTAAGTCAAATGGGATGGAAACAAATCAGACATGAAGTTTTGATTTTTGATTAACACAATAAGTTTTTAACGAAGAAAACCATTTACCTCACGTAACTTTGGAACATATTTCCGTCGTCCCCTTAAATCCGGTCCTGGCAAGTTTTAAAGGTGTTTTAGCGCCAAAGTGAAATCTTATTTATTATTGGTGCGAAATCAGCTGTTTATGTCAATCCGTTCTATTTGTTGAACCTGCGCACTAAAAATCCAATACGAATTTTGCGTGGGAGTGACGCTTCTTGTTCAGTATGTATATATTCTTTGGCTAAACCATATATCTCGGTGCCCTCGACTTCTTGGTCCGACGGTACCACCTCCTCCGGCTCGTCGACGATGAGGGTTATTCCTGCACTGCGACTTCAGCGCCACCCATCGGTCGGACCAACAATCTGGAGACTACTAGATGTCGCTCCACATTGTCCGCCGCTCTTCTTGTCAGTATCGGTTCGCTAATTATTCTAGTACCTAACGTCGCGTGATTTCAGAACGCATCGTTACAACTTAATATAAACAATTCCACTTTCTTGTTCTACAATTACCAACGCGACCGATCTCTCTCGTTGATGCTCACCATCTATTCAATTCCTCCTTGCGCATGCCCGATCTGTACGGTGCATGCGATCTACCGTGTATGTATGTGGAACTACTTGTCACACTTCAGAAAATATTTCTTATTTCGAAGCATCTAAACTAACTCCACGTTTATATGCATCATGTCAGTCCTCTAACAATTATGAAAACCCTAATGAAACGCCAAATTCCCCCAACGGAAAAATAAATCTATGAATTCTGAAGAACCCCACATAATAGAAGTTAAAAACAGGAAACAAATCCCACAAACACAAAAAGTAGATAAACAATTATATTCGTCTGTAACAAAAAAAAAAGAAAAATTCACCAATAACACAAGGATATGATAATAAATCGGATATGGAATATCTGAACGTATCTCAATCGTCAGACTACAATCCTTCCATCAGACTTTTGAAAAATCAGAGAAGTAAATCTTCTAACATTCCATCAATGGATTCATTAGACCCTAAAATACTAGAAATAATACAACTAATAATTAACAACTGTGCTGTCATTGACATAAACCAAAGAAATTCATCTCAAAGTAACCCAATTCCTAACCACAATTATACTTCCCACAAAAAAGAAGAAGCTACAACAAGCAATTCCTACTCCATATTGACTTCAGAAAGTAATTCATCGAATTCAACAATTAAAATACTCTACATAGTAACTCACGCTCAAGTACAATGATAAACAAACTGAGAATTATTCAATGGAATTTTAGATCCATTAAAGCTAATCTTAATAATCTGAAAGTATTAGTTAAAGGTCACCAACCGGACATAATTCTCTTATCGCAAACTTGTCTACAAATATCTGAACAATTTAAAATTTCCGGATTCTCCGGGATAAAATTGAAGCGTTAATCGACACCGGTAGTGATTTGAGTATTCTCAGAACTGATTGTTTTGCTGAGCTAGGAGCTCCAAATGTGACTAACGATGTAATTAAATTTAGAGGAATTGGGTCCAATAGCTTAACGACGTTGGGTACTACAAATATCGATATGAAAATTGACAATGAGGTTTTTTACACTAAGTTACATTTCGTTTCAGAAAAGATTGTGGATCATGAGCTTTATTAGGAATGACTTCTTAAGAAGAGTTGAGATGCGGTGCAAAGCTGGCGAAGTCGAAATTCTGAAGTTGTCCGATACGACCGTCACTCACGAAATTTTGAAAATCGACTGTTTTTCTAATGTAGATCGAGTAGACATTTCTCATATAAATGACGTGAAAATTCGCGATGAAGTAGGAGAATTGATTAATAAGTACAACGCCCACTATGACTGCACGTTATTGAAACTCCACAATCAAATGGCCACTACTCCGGAGAAGTCCGTTAGACTCACGGTGCACAAGGAACCGTAGAAATAATATGGCAACGGAAGGGTACTTACTGCGGGTTTCGCTATACCACGGTTTCGCCTCACTCACGCACGGTTCACGTATTCACAGGCAGGATATCTCTCGAGGATATCACTCGTGGATATCTCTCCTTTTTCCGCGGAACGCGATAAATTTATATACAACCTGTACCGCAGCTCTGATGCGGGTCTACCTCTATTAACCGGCAGGTACTGCCGTGCATTGCGATGTATCATTTCCTAACAATCACAAAGCTAAACCATATATCTCGTTGCCCTCGACTTCTTCGTCCGACGGTACCACCTCCCTTCGGCTCGTCGACGATAAGGGTTATTCCTGCACTGCGACTTCAGCGCCACCAATCGGTCGGACCAACAATCTGGAGACTACTAGATGTCGCTCCACATTGTCCGCCGCTCTTCTTGTCAGTATCGGTTAGCTAATTATTCTAGTAACGTCGCGTGATTTCAGAACGCATCGTTATATTCCCCCTTTTCTTCGGATGAAAAGAGGAACTCTTTTTCTTCAGTTTCTTCCTCGGTTCTGCTCTCATCAGGACGGTTTCTTTGGTTTCTCATACTCCTCTCGGTCTGGTACAATTCGGTATCTTCTATCGTTGTTTAACCGTATCAGTTCTTAGGCTATGGCTTCTCGATAATTATTGCGTAGGACCCCACACTAAATCTCCATTTATGGTGGCTTTGACTCACACTGACAGCGGTGTTTGCCCGGAGTGATGTATTCCGGACGACCACGTCGACGGTTCCCCGGTCTCGGCGTGTGCGCTCTCGGACAGAGCGTGTAGTAAGACGGTTGCCCCCGCAACAGTTTCTGGACATTACTCCAATTCGCCCGCATCGGGAACAAAACAAACGGGGCTTTTCTCTACATTGTCCCCGGCGATGTCCTGGATTTCCACACCTCCAACAAAGCATCCTGGTGTGCTTCAGATGTTGTAGGGGTAACGGTTTGGCCTGGGACATAACTGGATTATCTTCTCTCTCCAGTCGTCTCAATCTCGCGTACACGGACCAGTCTGGACCGGAAAACGGATCGGTGGTACTATCATCCTCTGGCGGTGGTTCTGGTCGGTTACGGGGTTCGGAATTCTTGTTCCCCTCCCATTGGGTATCGGACTTTGGTTGTTCGGTATCATAGCTGATAGTGCCGGGTTCATAGTCGGGTTCTTCGAGTATCGGACTCAGGAATATTCTTGGCCAGTCAGGTGTTCCGGACGGTTCAACCATTTCCCAATCTTCTTCTGACATTTCGATAGTTTTTCGTTTCGGTTCTGTAATTTGATCGGAAAATGATAATAGTAAAATTTTCATAGATATTTCTGATCTAATTCTTCACCTTTTGGCCCGTCTTTTACATTTACCTGTTTCATCCCCTGTTATCCCCGGCTCCACAGCTCCAAGAAAGCCCAAAAAGAAACAACCCTCAAAAAAAAAGAGATGGAAAAAAAAAATAAAATAAAATAAAAAAAAACCCAAAAAAACGAAAATCGGTGTCCCCCACAACCTTTTACTCGATGGTTCGGCGAGGTGGAAGCGATATCCACTTTGTCTTTCCCCCTGGGAATGGTATTTTCGCTCGGTACGATTTAGTTACCGGCCATTCTGCCGGCACAAGACGGAAAGCGGCGCTCAAGATTTCATGGGTCCACGGTTCGAGGTTTCTGTCGTCGGTTGCTGATTTCGTCTTCCAGCGTGTCGTAATAATCTACGGGGAAGAACGTCCCCCGAAAATCATCTTCAAATTCCTTCCAATTGTTCCAGTCCTTTCTATTATTGCGGTACCACAGGGTCGCCATCCCGGACAGGACTTGTGACAGACCGAGAAGAAACCTGTCGGGCTCAGCTTCCAGCTGCTGCCGAACATCATTAACTGCTTCCAGAAATGAAACCGGGTCAGATTTCCCATCGAAATTCAGGCGATATTTCCCCAAATTTAGTGGTTCCAGGTTAATCCTTGACGTTGTCGCCATGTGCAAGGTAGTTTCCTCTCGACCCGAGAATTGATACATCCCTGCTTGATTCGGTAACGGTGAAGCTTTTCCGCTTCTGATGAATAGGACCAATTTCTTCTTCTTTTCATCAACAGTTCCGGATACTACTAACCTGAACTTCTTCAGTTCCGCGTCCAAGACTTCCTTTCGCAACTTGTACACCCATCCGGTTTTCCCATCCATTTGACTCGGTTCCGTTAGGTAGTCGGCGATTTCCTGCTCGGTTTCGGATTCCCCGAACATCTTATCGAACCTACCTGTGGGTTACTGCAAACTCGCTAATGATTCGGTACTCGTTGGCACAACGAACAATCCTGATTAGTGACGACGAAGATTACCCTTCGATCGATTTTCCCAAAACGTCACTTTCGTTTTGATCGATTACCGTCCACCTGATCTCTATTTGTTCAACCGGTCCCGATAAACAATTTTATCTAACCTACCAACGCGTCCCTCTTAACTTGATGCTATTCTTCGCGAATGATTCGGCACTCGCTGGCACAACAAAATCTTTTCAATCGCCTCCAATAAAACGACGATCTCGCTTTAGTCGATCCCGATAAATAACGGTCCCGATAAATAACGGTACCTTCTCAATCGAACCCGATAAATAACGGTCCCGATAAATAACGGTACTCTTTCAATCGAACCCGATAAATAATGGTCCCTGCTCTAGCGCCATTTTTGTGACGCTTTCCTGCTCGGTCGCCTCTTTTATGACGCGACCCTCTCTTTACCGGCCCCTATTCGGATGCCAGGCGGGTAAAGCTGAACAACAAAACTCTGTTCCTATACGGTTGCTGCTATCTGGCGGATGCGCGCAATAATGTCACCGACTCCAAGGTCGTACTACAGGATGTTAATATGACTAGCGCAGCTTCGTTCGGGGATATTTTCTCGGGCGCCACCTGATTTTAAGTGGTACGGTCCACTTGCGCCGGGGTACACTACAGTCAGAGAAAGATGAATTCCAGGGTCGGTATTCACCAGGAGAAGAAAGATCCCCAAAAATATAAATCGATTGAAGGTGTTCGAAATCGACTAAGTGTCCGGCGGAAAAATACTAAAAACCACTATTTACAATTTATTCAATCTATTTACAATTTATCCCACGACGGTAGCGATCATACATCTAAAAAGCCAGTACCAGAGGGTTCATAGATTCACCAGCGGAAACTTACTCCGCCTGATAAACTAATGGATAGCGGATAGTGAATAGCGAATAGCGGATAGCGGATAGTGAATAGCGAATAGTGTATTGCAGCTTGCTATCAATCTATAATGGTGGTTCCTTTCGGTTCGTGCAATTTAACTATTCCACTCTTTATCGGTTCAGGGAACCCAAGTGACCGCTATTGAAACTCGTCACTCTATTCTTCCAGATGGTGCCCACTATGAGTGCACGTTATTGAAACTCCACAATCAAATGGCCACTCCTCCGGAGAAGTCCGTTAGACTCACGGTGCACAAGGAACCGTAGAAATAATATGGCGACGGAAGGGTACTTACTGCGGGTTTCGGTATACCACGGTTTCGCCTCACTCACGCACGGTTCACGTATTCACAGGCAGGATATCTCTCGCGGATATCACTCGTGGATATCTCTCCCTTTTTTTTCGCGGAACGCGATAAATTTATATACAACCTGTACCGCAGCTCTGAGGCGGGTCTACCTCTATTAACCGGCTGGTACTGCCATGCATTACGATGTATCATTTCCTAACAATCACAAAGCTAAACCATATATCTCGGTGCCCTCGACTTCTTGGTCCGACGGTACCACCTCCTCCGGCTCGTCGACGATAAGGGTTATTCCTGCACTGCGACTTCAGCGCCACCCATCGGTCGGACCAACAATATGGAGACTACTAGATGTCGCTCCACATTTTCCGCCGCTCTTCTTGTCAGTATCGGTACGCTAATTATTCTAGTAACGTTGCGTGATTTCAGAACGCATCGTTACAACTTAATATAAGCAATTCCACTCTCTTGTTCTGCAATTACCAACGCGACCGATCTCTCTCGTTGCTGCTCACCATCTATTCAATTCCTCCTCGCGCATGCCCGATCTGTACGGTGCATGCGATCTACCGTGTATGTATGTGGAACTACTTGTTACACTTTAGAAAATATTTCTTATTTCGAAGCATCTAAACTAACTCCACGTTTATATGCATCATGTCAGTCCTCTAACAATTATGAAAACCCTATTGAGTTGCCAAATTCCTACCCTCAACTGAAAAATAAATCTATGAATTCTGAAGAACCCCACATAATAAAAGTTAAAAACAGGAAACAAATCTCACAAACACAAGAAGTTGATAAACAATTATATTCGTCTGTAAAAAGAAAAAGGAAAAATTCACCAATAACACAAGGATATGATAATAAATCGTATATGGAATATCTGAACGTATCTCAATCATCAGATTACAATCCTTCCATCAGACTTTTGAACAATCAGAGAAGTAAATCTTCTAACATTCCATCAATGGATTCATTAGACCCTAAAATCCTAGAAATAATACAACTAATAATTAACAACTGTGCTGTCATTGACATAAACCAAAGAAATTCATCTCAAAGTAACCCAATTCCTAACCACAATTATACTTCTCACGAAAAAGAAGAAGCTACAATAAGCAATTCCTACTCCATATTAACTTCAGAAAGTAATTCATCGAATTCAACAATTTAAATAATCTACAGAGTA
Organism: Novius pumilus; assembly: GCA_020654155.1. NCBI lineage: Eukaryota > Metazoa > Arthropoda > Insecta > Coleoptera > Coccinellidae > Novius > Novius pumilus. The sequence goes on from JAIFOV010000221.1 coordinate 25,409, forward strand.
ACTCACGCTCAAGTACAATGATAAACAAACTGAAAATTATCCAATGGAATTGTAGATCCATTAAAGCTAATCTTAATAATCTAAAAGTATTAATTAAAGGTCACCAACCGGACATAATTCTCTTATCGCAAACTTGTCTACAAATATCTGAACAATTTAAAATTTCTGGATTCCATATAATCAGAGACTCGAGAGGAAGTGGCACCGCTATTCTGGTTAGGCAATCTATTAAATGGAGTCGGGAATCCATAGATGACAACATATTTCCTAGGGGAGTTCAATCACAATCTCTAAAACTCGGTAACCTGTCGTTGATTAATATATATTGTCCTCCCAATATTGTGGTTTATTATAACATGTGGGATAGATTGTTTCTTATGATAAATTCTCCCTTTATTATCTGTGGAGATGGAAACGCCCAAAGTCCAATCTGGGGATCTAGTTTCACAAACCAAAATGGTAAAAATCTGTTTACAGCAACAACTGAAACAGATGTTTCATACTGAATGATGGAACAATTACTAGAACTTCCGGAGAACTCAAAAAGTGCCCCAGACGTGACAATATGTTCGCCGGACCTGTCCTTGTCGTCTAATTGGTCAGTTATAAAAGACCCAGGAAAGAGTGATCATTTTCCCATTCTGATTCCGTTGGCAAATGTATCTGCACAGTCTATTCTTTGGACCAAACACCCAACAAAAATCTTCGATGTTGGGAGGGCAAATTGGTTAGGTTTCCATAACCACATTAATGAGAGAATGAAAGGAAGTAAGGTATATCGATGAAATATATTCACAGGGATAGGACTTTAAAAGAAAAGACTAAATTTTAAGTCAAACACTTCCAAAAACTTTAAAATCTCTGTAATAAAGAATCTACTACACAGATCAACCAACCTAAACAGTCCAGAGTTCCAGAGCGAAGGTAGAAAAATTGTTAGAAAACTCTTGGAAACTAACAACTATCCAAAATCTCTCATTAGTAAGGTCATCAATGAGTATAGAACCGTCGATAGTGATAGGTCCAATGTAACTTCTTTGAGGTGTCGTTCGTACTTCAAGTTCCTGTTCATCCCTGGCTTATCATTGAAGTTGGCTAGAGCTATCAGACAGGCATCGGAAAGCACAGAGATGGTTTTTTATAGTCTAAAAACCGTTGGCTCACTTTTCTCCAAACTCAAGGATAAGACTGATGGTTGTAACCTTTCAAACGTGATTTACAAAAATTCCTTGTACAGGGTGCAACAAATGTTACATAGGACAAACTAAACAACTATTAAAAAATAGAATAAGACAACATAAATACGACTGCCGTGTCAGAGTTGTAACGAAAGAAGGACAGACAGCATTAGCTTCACATCATTTTAATTCTGAACACCTTTTTAATTTTGACGAAGTTTCTATACTTGACAGAGAAAATAATTGGACAAAGAGAAATATAAGCGAAATGATTTTCATTAATCTAAATAACGTGGTGAATAATAGGAATGACACCCAAGGCCTGAGTCAAATTTACAGCGGTCTGATCGATCGTTTTAAAAGGAATTTTCCATAATAATATAGCAAACACATTTTACAGGTGCACATGAGATCTCGCGTACGTTTGATAACGTTTCAGTTCGTTGATGACTGTGGTGGTATTGCGTTTCGGAAGTTAATTTCATACATTAATTCATACTAACAGAACAAGGTTGCTCTCAAATTTGACGACTGTAGAGAATTCAAACATTGAAGACTACTGTAATTAGGTAAGGAGGGAAGGAAGGGAAAAAAAAAGGGGAACATCTTCTGATTTGTTACTGTCGTAGTGTGGTTTGTGTTGGGCATAACGTTTTTTTCTGGTTTCAGTCCCGAAGAGGTCAAAATATATTGACGAAACGTTGGCTAAATTATAAAGGAGTCTTTTCTTTTAAAGTCCTATCCCTGTGAATATACCCCATCGATATTAAGAAAATGCCAGGACGTGACAGTAATGCTGAAGTAAGGTATCATCACTTGAGGCATTTCACGAGAGTTTAATTGAAGCCGCGAACAGATTTATTCCGAAGACAGGGCCCAAATGGAATATTAATTATAGATTGCACTGGTGGAACCCAAATCTCGATTCTCTAGTTAAAAAAAGAGGAACAGCTCACGCTCATTATCTTCAGTCCCCCTCTGTGCATAGTTTTATGGAAGCCAGAAGGATTCAGGCGCTGGTTAGAGAGAGATCATAGTTTCCAAACGAGAATCTTCCAGAAAATTTTATGAAAGTGTAAATTCATCTAAAGCAGGAAATATCTGGAAAGATATCAATAAGTTCAGGTCAGGTACGAGAAGTCAAGTGGTCGTACATTCAACTTTGGCTTCAGGAAAGGACATTCTCGACATGACTTGTCCTCCCTTCAACCCACCAACCTCCCTTCCAAGTCACAGGGTACCAAATGGTGTCTTCATTGCTCGATTTACCCTCGAGGAATTGTTTCTATGTCTAAGGAATAAAAAGGATTCTTGCCCGGGGAAAGACGGTATAACTTATTCTATGTTAAAATCTCTATCAATTGCTCCAAATTATATTACCTGAAATTTTCAAAAGTTTGCTCATAGATCCAAATATTCCGCAGATTCTGAAGCAATCAGTAATTTTTCCAATTTGTAAACCAAGTAAACCACCAGAGGATCCCACTAGCTACCGTCCGATCGTCCTTTCATCTTGTTTATTAAAGGTTTTGGAGACTCTCTTGGCTGGAAGACTGGAATTTTTTTAAGAAACGAAAATAGCATCTGAAAATCTGCAGCTTGGATTTCGAAAGGGAAAATCAGTGCTTGACGCACTAACTTTTCTCACTTCATCAATACAGCTAGCCTTTTTGAGGGATGAAATAGTGTTGGGGTGTTTTTGGATATATTCCCGGGCGTACGAAAAAGTCCCTATTCAAAAATTTGAAGAAGTTCTGGTTGACCTGACTCTTCCGAAGAATCTGATTTCTCTTCTGATCGAGATCATTTCCCAGAGGGACATCTATGTGATTGATCCTCTTATTAGAGAACTAATTGGTCCGAAAACAGCTTGGTTGGGTTCAGCTCAGGGTTTTCCGATCAGCCCCAAAGCAAAGGCGGCACAGGCATAGCTCTTCCCGTTAATCAACAAGAGCAGCAAATTTTCTGTAGAAAACAAGACCAGACTCTTCAAGACAATCATCCGTCCAATGATGACCTACGCATCTATTTTTGGGGCATGCTTCGTGCTGTCATATACAGAAAATGCAGGTCATCCAGAACAAATAGATGAGGATGGCCGTGGATGCCCCTGGTTCATCAGAAACCCGATCTTCACAAAGACCTGAAGATGCCGAGTGTGCAAGAGCGCATAGCACAGACTGCGGCGAATGTCTTCGCCGATCTACAAAACCACCTGAATCCCTTAGTAAGATCTCTGGGGGACTATGATGAGGCAGTGCCAACCAAGCACCAGCGCCCAGAGATAATTCTAAACTAGATGGACTAAGGAACAGTCACTTGACTGTAGCACGAAGTTAGGCCCTTCAGACATTGAAAACCCAGGAATCAGACGCAATTATGAATTGTAGAATCATTTCCAAATTATTCCGCGATCGCGAGGTAAAGTTCATGCATGAAACAGGTACTCGTTCGTCACAGAGAGGTTATGTTTAGCCAGTCGGCGTGATTAGCCCCCCAACCTGACACACGCTGTTCACCGGGTGCAGTATGGTCAGTTTGCAGATTTGTCCCTCTCTCGCAAAAAAAAACGGATCCATCCATTCCATGACCAGCCAACGTGGAAACAGTAGCATTTTGTACCAAAATCCGCTTCCCGAACTCGCTGCAGCTGTGCGCTGCCTTTTCGATTTCCGCAATTGATGTCGTTCGAAGAAGACGAAGCCCGTAGTAAAGAATTGCGTTTTCCCATCACCACCTCACCTTTTCCGACAAACCGAAATTCGTCGCCCGAAGGTAAGGAATCGTTGTTTCCCAATTCAAATTTTCCTCCGTCAGGACCCGATAACAGTAGTGATTGAAAATAAGAATCTTTTAGTGTAAATTTGGAAGCGTTGACTGTTGAGGGTGCCATGCTAGGCGTGAAATATTCGGCGAAATCGTAAATACCGGTCTAAGCAAGTTGAAGATGACGGAATTACGGAAGAATTGCAAACCAGAGGTTTGGATACTAAAGGTAAGAAGCCGATTCTTGTGGAAAGATTGGGAAAAGCATTAGAGAAAGAGATAGATAAAGAGCTACCCGATACCAGTATTCTCGATACTACAACAGTCGCGGAGTTGCTAGGTGAATTTGTCGGAAAAGTTGAAGCGTTCGAAAGCTGGGCCCCACAAATAAATTTAATATGCGACACTTATAATTTAGATGATAACGTTTTACGTATTATTGTCATAGGAAAATTCAAAGGAAAAGTGTTAACATGTGTTGACAGTTCACCCTGTGGTGGGTAGTAAGTGAACGAAAACTATTAAACCCTAACCGGTCAGGGTATTGAACTGGAGCAACTACTAACGAACAGAAGTTTCGGGTATAGTATGGTATTTTTCTTACCGATGCAAAACCAAAATGAAACGAAATGATAAGTTCGTAGGTATTTACTCACCCAACTGAATACAATCAAATTTCAAACTACAATGCCGCGTTCCTCTCGCAACGACCATGCGCACCACGCACCTGCCACCGGAGGTGCGTGGAGCGCACAACCCGCAGGAACACATGGTACATCTGAACATACTGCCCGCCTTGCTGCTTCGGCAGCAATAAAACAAAGCCATATAAGAAAAACAAATGTAAGAGGAAACAACTATTACAATTCAGCTGCAGTGCGATACTGGTATGCTCCGCTTTACAAAATTTGAAAATAATATGCAAATAATATACAAAAAGATAATGATTTACCAATTCGTACATAGTTATTTCTTATATCAAAAAAAAGACAAGAGAAAAAAAAAACAATAAAAAAATTAGTCAAATGGTAACGAATGTTAGGAATGATACAACAAAAAAAAAAAATCAAAGTTGACAAACAAAAACACTACGGTTTATTTTCTCGATCATGCTCAAGTTTCACTATATATTTGATATCCACATCCTGGGGCAGCTTTATCAGTTTAGTTATCGATCGAAAAAAGGTGGACTTCGAGGTTTTTATCGTAACGACGCGGACTAACCCATCTTTCCTGGATGCACCTCAATAACTCGACCGAGCGGCCAATGAGTCGGAGGAGTATTGTCATCGGTCATGATAACGACATCCCCTACGTCAAAGTTAAGAGTAGTTCGTTGCCACTTGTTTCGTTGCTGATATTGGCTCAATATTTCTTTCCGCCAACGATGCCAAAACGAGTTTCTTATGTGGTCGACCATTCGCCAACGAGTTCGAAAAGTTTTTGGCTGATCGTCCTGATCCGTGTCTGCAATCCGCTCTGGGGGTGCCAGCAAAGCAGTACCGGTAAGGGAATGGCCGGGGATTAAAGCTAATTCGTCAGTCCCAGATGCGCTTATTCTACACAACGGTCTAGAATTCAAACAGGCTTCAATTTTGACGGCAAGAGTACACATTTCTTCGAAACTAAGAACTGTATCGCCCACAACTCTTCGGAAATGGAATTTGAAGCTTCGAACCGCTGCCTCCCATAATCCTCCAAAGTGAGGAGCTCGAGGTGGAATAAAGTTCCATTTCGTTCCTGCGAAGCTAGAACAGCACCAACTTCCATTGACCATTTGGATGATCTAACAAACAATTTGTGTATTTCTTCTGATGCGCCTCTAAAGGTGGTGCTATTGTCCGAATAAATATGCTGACACGATCCACGTCTAGCAGTAAACCGAGAATAAGCGTTCAGGAAAGCGTTGGTTGTCAGGTCAGAAACCACTTCAATGTGAACTGCACGGATCAACATACAGACGAATATGGCAATGTATCCTTTGGTGGAAGTGAATCCTCGAACTTTCGATGCACGTAGCGTAAATGGAACCGCATAATCTATTCCAGTATGAGCGAAAGGTCGAGAAGGAGTCACTCGATACACTGGCAATGGGGCCGTTTGTTGTACACCAGTTCGCGAAGCGTAGCGGATGCAGGTTACGCATTGACGATAAACTCTCTGAATCGTACGTAATCCTTGGGTAATCCAAAATGATCTTGTTAGATAGCTGTTTATCAATTGTACACCACCATGCAAAGTGATTTGATGTACATGTTCGATTAGACTAGAATCTCGAAGATCCGTAAAATTAATGGATGTTTTTCATCTAATGGTAGGAAAGTATTTTGCAAGCGACCTCCCACTCTCAGTAGACCATCGCTGTCGATGAAATGTACGAGTCTAAATAGTTGACTTTTAGTCGAAATTGATGATTATTGTGAAGACAACGTATTTCATTTGAATAATGATACAACTGAACAGCTCTAAAGAGGCCAATACGAGCTAATTTATATTCTGCGGCTGTCAAAGTGTCGAAATTTCGCAAATGTTTAGGTTGTCCTGCATTACATTTCCAACGATAACAAAACGATAGAATCCTCAGAATCTTTGTAAGAGATGAGAATTTCTTCAAATGATCGAGCACTGAATGGTTTTCTTCCACCATTGTTGTAGTCGCTGTAATTGTCTCCGGAACTTCATCTATGGGCTGAGGGCATCTCGAAATTGGCCAGTTTTCTTCGTGAAGTAGCCATCATGGTCCGTTCCACCATAAATTGAAAGAAGCAAGTTGATCAGGACTAGTCCTCTGGATGCCACGTCAGCTGGGTTATCTCCCGAGGAAAGATGTCTATATTCTATATCCGGAAAAAGAGTCTTCACTTCGCTAACCCTATTGGCTACAAATGTCGTCCATCTGGAAGGGTGTCCGTTCAACCAGTCGAGAACGATATTAGAATCCGTCCAAAAACAGATCTTTGATGGCGCTTGCGAATGATTTTTCAGAAGATGTGATGTAAGTCTAGCCAACAATACCATACCACACAATTCAAGACGAGGAATTGTTTGTACTTTGACAGGGGCTATCTTGGTTTTGACCATGAAAAGAGTAGAAGCTCAACGAGGAACAAGAGCATAGACAACAGCAGAAAATGCACGTTTCGATGCATCTGAAAATCCATGCAATTCCCAGGACTCGAAGCTAAGAGTCCCTGTCCATCGAGGAATTTTGATTTTACCGACAGAATCCAAAGAAGAACGAAAATTCAACCATCGACTAAGTAAGTCGTCAGGTAGGAATCCCAATCTAAACTAGTCAACCAAAGATCTTGAATAAGCATTTTTGCAATGACGATAACCGGAGCTAACCAACCAAGAGGATCAAATAGTTGAGCCGTCTCAGAAAGGACTAATCTTTTCGAATACTTTAATTTTACCGGCGGCATCGAGGAAACGAAAATGAATAAATCGGATTCTGGCATCTACTTCATTCCCAATGCAGAAACAATTTCGTTCGAATCGAATTTCACTGATCTATCAGTTGAGTTATCACTACCGGAAACCAAATCTATCGAATTGGACGACCATTTACCGAGTTCCATTTGTGCTGAATCGAGTAGGTCAATGATCTGACGTTTAACTTTCAAAGCGTTAGAAATACAATCAGCACCCGCAAAAATATCATCGACATAAGTTTGACATTGCAACACTTGTGCACCCAAGGAAAAGTCCCGCTGCCGTCAGCGGCCAATTGCAACAGGGTTTGAATTTCCAGAAAGGGAGAAGATTTCATTCCATAAGTGACAGTTTGGGCTTGATAGTCCTGGATAGGGTCAGAAGATTTCGACCTCCATAAGATATGTTGCCAGCATCTATCGTCCGGGTGAATCAGAATCTGCCGAAACATTTTGACGATATCCGCAAAGAAAACAAATTTGAGAAATCTCCACCTAGTCAATATACCCGTAATGTCCTGTTGAAGTTTAGGACCAGGTAATAACAAATCATTGAGAGACAAACTATTACTACCCCGTTGAGAGGCATTGAAAACCACTCTAATTTTTGTACTATCGCTTTCAAGTACCGCATGATGAGGAAGATAATACCAAAGGCGTTGCTAGCCGCATGTGGTCTAACTTGATATACGTGTCCATGAACTCACTATATGGAGTATGAAAAATAGAACTTTTATGTCTGCGTTTTTCAGATCGCAGAAAAGAACTTGCTGCTGTTTCTCGAATATCTGAAATATTCTTCTGAAAACGAAATGGAAGACGAAGGACGAAACGACCGTTCGTAGTACGGGTAACTGTCTGAGAATAGTATTCTTGACAGTATTGTTCTTCGGGTGTTAAGGATGTGGGCGCGGGTAATTCTTCGATTTGCCAGAACTTGGCAACCAAATCGGATAATAATGGTCTGACTGAAGTATGACTTATGTTGGTAGTAGTAAGAGAACTATGAGAATGACCGACCAATACAGTCAAAATCCAAACGAAAATAGAATTTTGAGCTACTGGAGTTCCCACTGGTCCACGGATCAACCCTTCTAAAATAATTTGAGGATAAACATCTGCTCCAAGGATGAATTTCGGTTTGTCGGAAAAGGTGAGGTGGTGATGGGAAAACGCAATTCTTTACTACGGGCTTCGTCTTCGCCGAACGACATCAATTTCGGAAATCGAAAAGGCAGCGCACAGCTGCAGCGAGTTCGGGAAGCGGATTTTTGGTACAAAATGCTACTGTTTCCACGTTGGCTGGTCACGGAATGGATGGATCCGTTTTTTTGCGAGAGAGGGACAAATCTGCAACTGACCATACTGCACCCGGCGTACAGCGTGTGTCAGGTTGGGGGCTAATCACGCCGACTGGCTAAACATAACCTCTCTGTGACGAACGAGTACCTGTTTCATGCATGAACTTTACCTCACGATCGCGGAATAATTTGGAAATGATTCCACAATTCATAATTGCGTCTGATTCCTGGGTTTTCAATGTCTGAAGGGCCTAACTTCGTGCTACAGTCCAAGTGACTGTTCCTTAGTCCATCTAGTTTAGAATTATCTTTGGGCGCTGGTGCTTGGTTGGCACTGCCTCATCATAGTCCCCCAGAGATCTTACTAAGGGATTCAGGTGGTTTTGTAGATCGGCGAAGACATTCGCCGCAGTCTATGCTATGCGCTCTTGCACACTCGGCATCTTCAGGTCTCTGTGAAGATCGGAGTTTCTGATGAACCAGGGGGCATCCACGGCCATCCTCATCTATTTGTTCTGGATGACCTGCATTTTCTGTATGTGACAGCACGAAGCATGCCCCCAAAAAATAGATGCGTAGGTCATCATTGGACGGATGATTGTCTTGAAGAGTCTGGTCTTGATTTCTACAGAAAATTTGCTGCTCTTGTTGATTAACGGGAAGAGCTATGCCTGTGCCGACTTTGCTTTGGGGCTGATAGGAATGCCCTGAGCTGAACCCAACCAAGCTGTTTTCGGACCAATTAGTTTTCTAATAAGAGGATCAATCACATAGATGTCCCTCTGGGAAATGATCTCGATCAGAAGAGAAATCAGATTCTTCGGAAGAGTCAGGTCAACCAGAACTTCTTCAAATTTTTGAATAGGGACTTTTTCGTACGCCCAGGATATATCCAAAAACACCCCAACACTATTTCATTCCTCAAAAAGGCTAGCTGTATTGATGAAGTGAGAAACGTTAGTGCGTCAAGCACTGATTTTCCCTTTCGAAATCCAAGCTGCAGATTTTCAGATGCTATTTTCGTTTCTTAAAAAAATTCCAGTCTTCCAGCCAAGCGAGTCTCCAAAACCTTTAATAAACAAGATGAAAGGGCGATCGGACGGTAGCTAGTGGGATCCTCTGGTGGTTTACTAGGTGTACAAATTGGAAAAATTACTGATTGCTTCAGAATCTGCTGAATATTTGGATCTATGAGCAAACTTTTGAAAATTTCAGGTAACCTAGTCTTTAGAGCAATTGATAGAGATTTTACTATAGAATAAGTTATACCGTCTTTCCCCTGGCAAGAATCCTTTTCATTCCTTAGACATAGAAACAATTCCTCGAGGGTAAATCGAGCAAGGAAGACACCATTTGGTACCCTGTGACTTGGAAAGGAGCTTGGAGGGTTGAAGGAGGACAAATCATGTCGAGAATGTCCTTTCCTGAAGCCAAAGTTGAATGTACGACCATTTGACTTCTCGTACCTGACCTGAACTTATTGATATCTTTCCAGATATTTCCTGCTTTAGATAAATTTACACTTTCATAAAATTTTCTGGAAGATTCTCGTTTTGAAACTATGATCTCTCTCCTAACCAGCGCCTGAATCCTTCTGGCTTTCATGAAACAATGCACAGAGGGGGACTGAAGATAATGAGCGTGAGCTGTTCCTCTTTTTTTAACTAGAGAATCGAGATTTGGGTTCCACCAGTGCAATCTATAATTAATATTCCATTTGGGCCCTGTCTTCGGAATAAATCTGTTCGCGGCTTCAATTAAACTCTCGTGAAATGCCTCAAGTGATGATACCTTACTTCAGCATTACTGTCACGTCCTGGCATTTTCTTAATATCGATGGGGTATATTCACAGGGATAGGACTTTAAAAGAAAAGACTCCTTTATAATTTAGCCAACGTTTCGTCAATATATTTTGACCTCTTCGGGACTGAAACCAGAAAAAAACGTTATGCCCAACACAAACCACACTACGACAGTAACAAATCAGAAGATGTTCCCCTTTTTTTTTTCCCTTCCTTCCCTCCTTACCTAATTACAGTAGTCTTCAATGTTTGAATTCTCTACAGTCGTCAAATTTGAGAGCAACCTTGTTCTGTTAGTATGAATTAATGTATGAAATTAACTTCCGAAACGCAATACCACCACAGTCATCAACGAACTGAAACGTTATCAAACGTACGCGAGATCTCATGTGCACCTGTAAAATGTGTTTGCTATATTTTTATGGAAAATTCCTTTTAAAACGATCGATCAGACCGCTGTAAATTTGACTCAGGCCTTGGGTGTCATTCCTATTATTCACCACGTTATTTAGATTAATGAAAATCATTTCGCTTATATTTCTCTTTGTCCAATTATTTCTCTGTCAAGTATAGAAACTTCGTCAAAATTAAAAAGGTGTTCAGAATTAAAATGATGTGAAGCTAATGCTGTCTGTCCTTCTTTCGTTACAACTCTGACACGGCAGTCGTATTTATGTTGTCTTATTCTATTTTTTAATAGTTGTTTAGTTTGTCCTATGTAACATTTGTTGCACCCTGTACAAGGAATTTTTGTAAATCACGTTTGAAAGGTTACAACCATCAGTCTTATCCTTGAGTTTGGAGAAAAGTGAGCCAACGGTTTTTAGACTATAAAAAACCATCTCTGTGCTTTCCGATGCCTGTCTGATAGCTCTAGCCAACTTCAATGATAAGCCAGGGATGAACGGGAACTTGAAGTACGAACGACACCTCAAAGAAGTTACATTGGACCTATCACTATCGACGGTTCTATACTCATTGATGACCTTACTAATGAGAGATTTTGGATAGTTGTTAGTTTCAAGAGTTTTCTAACAATTTTTCTACCTTCGCTCTGGAACTCTGGACTGTTTAGGTTGGTTGATCTGTGTAGTAGATTCTTTATTACAGAGATTTTAAAGTTTTTGGAAGTGTTTGACTTAAAATTTAGTAAACGTCCTGAATTAGTTGGTTTCATGTACCACTTCGTCCTCAACGAACCATCTTCCCGTCTACAGACTTTTATATCGAGAAAGGGCAACTCACCATCAATTTCTCTTTCCATTGTAAATTTAATGCGCGGATGGAAGCTAATTCAGGACGTTTACTAAATTTTAAGTCAAACACTTCCAAAAACTTTAAAATCTCTGTAATAAAGAATCTACTACACAGATCAACCAACCTAAACAGTCCAGAGTTCCAGAGCGAAGGTAGAAAAATTGTTAGAAAACTCTTGGAAACTAACAACTATCCAAAATCTCTCATTAGTAAGGTCCTCAATGAGTATAGAACCGTCGATAGTGATAGGTCCAATGTAACTCCTTTGAGGTGTCGTTCGTACTTCAAGTTCCCATTCATCCCTGGCTTATCATTGAAGTTGGCTAGAGCTATCAGACAGGCATCGGAAAGCACAGAGATGGTTTTTTATAGTCTAAAAACCGTTGGCTCACTTTTCTCCAAACTCAAGGATAAGACTGACGGTTGTAACCTTTCAAACGTGATTTACAAAATTCCTTGTACAGGGTGCAACAAATGTTACATAGGACAAACTAAACAACTATTAAAAAATAGAATAAGACAACCTGCTACAGTCCAAGTGACTGTTCCTTAGTCAATGTGGTTTAGGATTATCTTTGGCGCTTGTGCTTGGTTGGCACTGCCTCATCATAGTCCCCCAGAGATCTTACTAAGAGATTCGGGTGGTTTTGTAGATCGGCGAAGAAATTTGCCGCAGTCTGTGCTATGCGCTCTTGCACACTCAGCATCTCCAGGTCTTTGTGAAGATCGGAGTTTCTGATGAACCAGGGGGCATACACGGCCATCCTCATCTATTTGTTCGGGATGACCTCCATTTTCTGTATGTGACAGCGCGAAGCATTCCCCCAAAAAATAGATGCGTAGGTCATCATTGGACGGATGATTGTCTTGAAGACTCTGGTCTTGTTTTCTACAGACAATTGGGTCCTCTTGTTGATTAACGGGAAGAACTGAGCCTTTGCTTTGGAGCTGAACCCAACCAAGCTGTTTTCGGACCAATTAGTTTTCTAATAAGAGGATCAATCACATAGATGTCCCTCTGGGAAATGATCTCGATCAGAAGAGAAATCAGATTCTTCGGAAGAGTCGGGTCAACCAGAACCTCTTCAAATTTTTGAATAGGACTTTTTCGTACGCCGGGGATATATCCAAAAACACCCCAACACTATT
>JAIFOV010000693.1:0-38205 GCA_020654155.1 Novius pumilus
TACATGAACACCGATTTGCAGTCAGTTCCTCAATTCACATTCTGATTTCATTTCAGCGTGTCCTTCAATTGAAACTATCTGAATTGTTGACATCAATCGTAGATCGAATGATACCTAAATTGCGAAAATCCGGACATCCGTTAGAATAATTTACGAAAATTGACATGCTATGAGAACTCGTTTTCGAATTCTGACTTCAATTCGGTAATCAATTGAAATTCAATGGGATATTTATTAAAAAATTGCATGAACACCGATTTGCAGTCAGTACCCGCATTCACTTCTGAGTCAGTGTGTGTCTGGATTGAAACAATCCCCGTGAAATATGTTTATTCGTTAGCACGGTTAGGCCTTCGGGGGCCGGGGGACCTCTGTTTACTACCTTCGCATGAATGAGGTGATGTAACTTCCTAATTTGTCTATTCTTGTTGTCAATTGTCAAGTGGGATATTCTCAGGTCTTCTTCTGTTAGGGAAAAGGTCAACTGACTATAACTCAGAAGTGAACGTGCGTGTGCTGTTTCCCTTCGTAGGTAAGTTTGTGTCAATCGTATAGTCTTAGCGGAGTCTGTAATTAACAATTTTAAAATGTCCCGCATGTAACGTTTTGTTTTGTTTGCGAATTGATTGGAAAGGTACTTACAATCTAGAGTGATCTGTGTCATCTTCATTTGCAAAAATCTTGGAATTACTTCTTCATGTTTGCACCTAAGAAGAAAGTTTTTTTTATTTCTTCTATAGTAGTAATATATAGAAAGAATTATATGGAAGAAGAAATTTATTTTAAGCGATTTATTTTATTAGTTTCAGGGTTTGTGTCCCTGGAGCGCAGTTTGGGGGGACCCACGGCTATTCCACCGACCGTGGCAGTGGAAAGGGCACAACCCGGGCCATCCGGCGCCACCGATGCTCCCGGACTAGCCACACATACCCAATTCGAGAACATGGGTCTCAAATCTGTGGTTTCGGCCTTCCTCGAGGCCCAGGAGCAAGACGCCGATCTCCACGCATCCATACGCTAGCTGTTTGTTATAAGTCAGATGGTGTATGAATGCCTGGGTATCGGTGTATGGTCCTGGGCTTCCCAGACGGCCGAAACCACGTTTTTGAATCCTTTTGTCTCGAATTCGCTATGGGAGGCTAGTTCGGGAGCATCGGGGGCGCTGGATGGGCCCGGTTGTGCCTGTCGCACTGCCACGGTCGGTTGAATAGCCGTATTTCCCCCCAATCTGCGCTCCAGGGACAACGAAACCTACGACACCCGCCATGATATGGACAACCCACGGATATTCACCTCGACCGCAGCAGTGCAACAGGCACAACGAGGTCTATTCAGCGCCCCCGATGGTGCCGAACTAGCAACCTAGAGCCAAATCGAGACCGAGAGTCTCAAAACTGTGGTTTCGGCTGTCCTCGAGGCCCAGGAGCAAAACGCCGATCTCCAGGCATCCATACGCTAGCTGTTCGTTCTTAGTCAGCTGGTGTATGAATGCCTAGGCATCGGCGTATGGTCCTGGGCTTCTCAGACGGCCGAAACAACCGTTACGAGCCCCATGGTCTCGATTTGGCTCTGGGTTGCTAGTGCGAGAGCATCGGGAGCGCCGGATGGCCGGGCTGGCCTTTCCCGCTGCCACAATGGGGGTGAATAGCCGTGGGTGGTCCATATCAGGGCGGGTGTCGTAGGTTTCGTTGTCCCTGGAGCGCAGATTGGGGGGACCCACCGCTATTCAACCGACCGTGGCAGTGCGACAGGCACAACCTGGTCCATCCAGCGCCCCCGATGCTCCCGAACTAGCCACGGACCCAAATCGAGAACATAGGTTGCAAATCTGTGGTTTCGGCCGTCCTCGAGGACCAGGAGCAAGACGCCGATCTCCAGGCATTCTTACGCTAGCTGTTCGTTATAAGTCAGCTGGTGTATGAATGAATGGGCATCGGCGTATGGTCCTGGGCTTCTCAGACGGCCGAAACCACGTTTTTGAATCCCTTTGCCTCGAATTCCCTCTGGGTGGCTAGTTGGGGAGCATCGGAGGCGATGGATGGGCCCGGTTGTGCCTGTCGCACTGCCACGGTCGGTTGAATAGCCGTGGGTCCCCCCAATCAGCGCTCCAGGGACAACGAAACCTACGACATCCGCCCTGATATGGACCACCCACGGCTATTCAACTCGACCGCACAAGTGGAACAAGCACAACCAGGTCCATTCAGCGCCCCCGATGCTGCCGAACTAGCAACCTAGAGCCAACTCGGGACAGAGGGTCTCAAAACTGTGGGTTCGGCCGTCCTCGAGGCCCAGGAGCAAAACGACGGTCTCCAGGCATCCATACGCTAGCTGTTCGTTATGAGTCAGATGGTGTATGAATGACTGGGCATCGGCGTATGGTCCTGGGCTTCTCAGACGGCCGAAACAACCGTTTTAAGCCCCATGGTCTCGATTTGGCTCTGGGTTGCTAGTTCGAGAGCATCGGGAGCGCCGGATGGCCGGGCTGGCCCTTATCACTGCCACTGTGAGGGTGAATAGCCGTGGGTGATCCATATGGGGGCGGGCGTCGTGGGTTTCGGTGTCCCTGGAGCGCAGATTGGAGGGACCCACGTCTATTCAGCCCACAATGGCAGTGGGAAAGGCACAACCCGGCCCATCCGGCGCCCCCGATGCTCTCGAACTAGCAGCCCAGAGCCAAACCGAGACCATGGGGTCAAAACGGTGGTTTCGGTCGTCTGAGGAACCCAGGACCATAAGCCGATGCCCAGGCATTCATACACTAGCTGACTTATAACGAACAGCTAGCGTATAGATGTCTGGAGATCGGCGTCTTGCTCCTGGGCCTCGAGACGGCCGAAACCACAATTTGAACTCTCGGTCTCGAGTTGGGTTGCTAGTTCGGCCGCATCTGGGGCGCTGATGCAGATGAGGATCTGGTTGTGCCTGTTTCACTGCTACGGTCGTGGTGAATAGCTGTGGGACGGGTGTCGTGGGTTCCGTTGTCCCTGGAGCTCAAATTGGAGGACCGACGTCTACTCAACCGACCGTGGCAGTGGGAAGGCACAGCCCGGCCCATCCAGCGCCTTCGATGCTCTCGAACTAGCCACCCAGAGCCAATTCGAGGCCATGGGTCTCAAAACTGTGGTTTCAGCCATCCTCAAGGTCCAGGAGCAAGACGCCGATCTCCAGGCATGCATACGCTGGCTGTTCGTTATAAGTCAGCTGGTGTATGAATGCTTGGGCATCAGCGTATGGTCCTGGGCTTCTAGACGGCCGAAACCAAGTTTTTGAATCCCTATGTCTCGAATTGGCTCTGGTGGCTAGTTCGGAGCATCGAGGCGCTGGATGGGCTCGGTTGAGCCGGTCGCACTGCTACGGTCGGTTGAACGGCCGATCTGAAAAGCCCAGTACCATATGCCGATGCCCGAACGAACAGCTAGCGTATGGATGCCTGAAGATCGGCGTCTTGCTGCTGGGCCTCGAGGACAGCCGAAACCACAATTTTGAGACACTCGGTCTCGAGTTGGCTCTAGGTTGGTAGTTCGGCAGCATCGGGGGCGCTGAGTGGACATGGTTGTGCCTGTTCCACTGCCACGGTCGTGGTGAATAGCCGTGGGTGTTCCAAATCCGGGTGGGTCTCGTGGGTTTCGTTGTCCCTGGAGCGCAGTTTGGGGGGACCCACAGCCATTCAACCGACAGTAGCAGTGCGACAGGCACAACCGGGATCATCCAGCGCCCCGACGCTCCCGAACAAGCCACCCAGAGCCAATTCGAGACGAAGGGATTCAAAAACGTGGTTTCAGCCGTCTGAAAAGACCAGTACAATACGCCGATGCCCAGGCATTCATACGCCAGCTGACTTAAAACGAACAGCTAGCGTATGGATGCCTGAAGAACGGCCTCGAGGACGGACGAAACCACAATTTTGAGACCCTCGGTCTCGAGTTGGCTATAGGTTGCTAGGTTGGCAGCATCGGGGGCGCTGAATGGACCTGGTTGTGCCTGTACCACTGCTGCGGTCGAGTTGAATAGCCCTGGGTGGTCCATATCAGGGCGGGTGTCGAAGATTTCGTTGTCCCTGGAGCGCAGATTGGAGGACCCACGGCTATTCAACCGACCGTGGTAGTGCGACAGGCACAACCGGCCCATCCAGCGCTCCGATGCTCCCGAACTAGCCACGCAGAACCTAATTCGAGAACATGGGTCTCAAATCTGTGGTTTCGGCCGTCCTCGAGCCAGGAGCAAGACGCCGAACTCCAGGCTGCCATACGCTAGCTGTTCGTCATAAGTCAGCTGGTGTATGAATGCCTGGGCATCGGCGTATGGTCCTGGGCTTCTGGACGGCCGAAACCACGTTTTTGAATCACTTTGTCTCGAATTGGTTCTGGGTGGCTAGTTCGGGAGCATCAAGGGCGCTGGATGGGCTTGGTTGCGCCTGTCGCACTGATACGATCGGTTGAATGGCTGTGGGTCCCCCCAATCTGCGCTCCAGGGACAACGAAACCCACGACACCCGCCCGGATATGAACCACCACGGCTATTCACCACGACTGTAGCAGTGGGACAGGCACAACCAGGTCCATTCAGCGCTCCCGATCCTGCCGAACTACCAACCTAGAGCCAACTCGAGACCGAGGGTCTCAAAATTGTGTTTTCGGCCATCCTCGAGGCCCAGGAGCAAGACGTCGATCTTCAGGCATCCATACGCTAGCTGTTCGTTATTAGGCAGCTGGCGTATGAATGCCTGGGCATTTGCGTATGGTCCTGGGCTTCTCAGACGGCCGAAACCACCGTATTGAGCCCCATGGTCTCGGTTTGGCTCTGGGTTGCTAGTTCGAGAGAATCGGGGGCGCTGAATGGGCCTGGTTGTGCCTGTCCCACTGCTACGGCCGGGGAGAATAGTCGTGGGTGGTCCATATCGGGGCGGGTGTCGTGGGTTTCGTTGTCCCTAAAGCGCAGATTGGGGAGGACCACGACTGTTCAACCGACCGTGGCAGTGCGACAGACACAACCTGGGACATCCAGCGCCCTCGATGCTCCCGAACTGGCCACGCAGAGCCAATTCGAGACAAAGGGTCCCAAAACTGTGGTTTCCACCGTCCTGGAGGCGCAGGAGCAACACGCCGATATCCAGGCATCCATACGCTAGTTGTTCGTTATTAGTCGGCTGGCGTATGTATGCCTGGGCATCGGCGTATAGTACTTATAGCCCAGGACCATACGCCCAGGCATTCATACACCAGCTAACTAATAACGAACAGCTAGCGTATGGATGCCTGGAGATCGGCGTCTTGCCCCTGGGCGTCGAGGACAGCTGAAACCATAGTTTTGGGACCCTCTGTCTCGAGTTGGTTCTAGGTTGCTAGTTCGGCAGCATCGGGGGCGCCGAGTAGACCTGGTTGTGCCCGTCCCACTGCTGCGGTCGGGGTGAATAGCCGTGGGTGGTCCATATCGCGGCGGGTGTCGTGGGTTTCGTTGTCCCTGGAGCGCACGGCTGTTCAACCGACCGTGGCAGTGCGACAGGCACAACCGGGCCCATCCAGCGCCCCCGAAGCTCCCGAACTAGCCACCCAGATCCAATTTTAGACAAAGGGATTCAAAAACGTGGTTTTGGCCGTCTGTTAACCCCAGTACCATACGCCTATGCCCCGGCATTCATACGCCAGCTGACTAATAACGAACAGCTAGCGTATGGATGCCTGTATATCGGCGTGTTGCTCCTGGGCACAATCGAACCCATCCAGCGCCCCGGAAGGTCCCGAACTAGCCACCCAGAGCCAATTCGAGACAAAGGTATTCAAAAACGTGGTTTCAGCAGTCTGAAAAGCCTAGTACCATACGCCGACGCCCAGGAATTCATACGCCAGCTGACTAATAACGAACAGCTAGCGTATGGATGTCTTGAGATCGGCGTCTTGCTCCTGGGCCTCGAGGACGGCCGAAACCACAATTTTGAGACCCTCGGTCTAGAGTTGGCTCTGGGTTGCTAGTTCGGCAGCATCGGGGGCGCTGAATGGGCCTGGTTGTGCACTGCCACGGTCGGTTGAATGGCCGTGGGTCCCCCCAATCTGCGCTCCAGGGACAACGAAACCCACGACTCCTTGGGCATCGGCGTATGGTCCTGGGCTCCTCAGACGGCCGAAACCACCGTTTTGAGCACCATGTTCTCGGTTTGGCTCTGGATTGCTAGTCCGAGAGCATCGAGGGCGCCGGATGGGCCGGGTTGTGCCTTTCCCAATGCCACGGTCGGTTGAATAGACGTCGGTTCCTCCAATCTCCGCTCCAGGGACACCGAAACCCACGACACCCGCCCCCATATGGATCACCCACGGCTATTCACCCCCACAGTGGCAGTGGAAAAGCCAGCCCGGCCCATCCAGCGCTCCCGATGCTCTTGAACTAGCAATCCAGAGCCAAATCGAGACCATGGGGCTCAAAACGTTTGTTTCGGCCATCTGAGAAGCCCAGGACCATACGCCGATGCACAGGCATTCATACACCAGCTGACTAATAACGAACAGCTAGCGTATGGATGCCTGGAGATCGGCGTCTTGCTCCTGGGCCTCAAGAACGGCTGAAACCATAGTTTTGGGACCCTTCCGTCTCAAGTTGGCTCTACGTTGCTAGTTCGGCAGCATCGGGGGCGCCGAATGGACCTGGTTGTGCCCGTCCCACTACTGCGGTCGGGGTGAATAGCTGTGGGTGGTCCATATCGGGGCGGGTGTCGTGGTTTTCGTAGTCCCTGGAGCGCACGGCTATTCAACCGACCGTGGCAGTGCGACAGGGACAACCGGGCCCATCCAGCGCCCCCGATGCTCCCGAACTAGCCACCCAGAGCCAATTCGAGACAAGGGGATTCAAAAACGTGGTTTTGACCGACTGTAAAGCCCAGTACCATACGCCGATGCCCAGGAATTCATACGCCAGCTGGCTAATAACGAACAGCTAGCGTATGGATGCCTGGAGGTCGGCGTCTTGCTCCTGGGCCACGAGGACGGCCGAAACCACAATTTTGAGACTCTCGATCTCAAGTTGGCTCCGTGTTGCTAGTTTGGCCGCATCTGGGGTGCTGAATGGGCCTGGTTGTGCACTGCCACGGTCGGTTGAAAGGCCGTGGGTCCCCCCAATCTGCGCTCCAGGGACAACGAAACCCACGACACCCTGGGCATTGGCGTATGGTCCTGGGCTCCTCAGACAGCCGAAACCACCGTTTTGAGCACCATGTTCTCGGTTTGGCTCTGGATTACTAGTTCGAGAGCATCGGGATCGCTGGATGGGCCGGGCTGGCCTTTCCACTGCCACTTTGAGGGTGAATAGCCGTGGGTGATCCATATAGGGGCGGGTGTCGTGGGTTTCGGTGTCCCTGGAGCGGAGATTGGAGGAACCGACGTCTATTCAACCGACCGTGGCAGTGGGAAAGGCACAACCCGGCCCATCCGGCGCCCTCGATGCTCTCGGACTAGCAATCCAGAGCCAAACCGAGAACATGGTGCTCAAAACGGTGGTTTCGGCCGTCTGACGAGCCCAGGACCATACGCCGATGCCCAAGGTGTCGTGGGTTTCGTTGTCCCTGGAGCGCAGATTGGGGGGACCCACGGCCAATCAACCGACCGTGGCAGTGCACAACCAGGCCCATTCAGCGCCCCCGATGCTGCCGAAGTAGCAACCCAGAGCCAACTCTAGACCTAGGGTCTCAAAATTGTGGTTTCGGCCGTCCTCGAGGCCCAGGAGCAAGACGCCGATCTCCAGACATTCATACGCTAGCTGTTCGTTATAAGTCAGCTAGTGTTTGAATGCCTGGGCATCGGCGTATGGTCCTGGGCTTCTCAGACGGCCGAAACCACCGTTTTGAGCCCCATGGTCTCGGTTTGGCTCTGGGTTGCTAGTTCGAGAGCATCGGGGGCGCCGGATGGGCCGGGTTGTGCCTTTCCCACTCACACGGTCGGTTGAATAGACGTGGGTCCCTCCAATCTGCGCTCCAGTGACACCGAAACCCACGACACCCGCCCCCATATGGATCACCCACGGCTATTCACCCCCACAGTGGCAGGGGGAAAGGCAAGCCCGGCTCATCCGGCGCTCCCGATGCTCTCGAACTAGGAACCCATAGCCAAACCGAGACCATGAGGCTCGAAACGGTTGTTTCGGCCGTCTGAGAAGCCCAGGACCATACGCCGATGCCCAGGCATTCAAACACTAGCTGACTTATAACGAACAGCTAGCGTATGAATGTCTGGAGATCGGCGTCTTGCTCCTGGGCCTCGAGGACGGCCGAAACCACAATTTTGAGACCCTCGGTCTAGAGTTGGCTCTGGGTTGCTACTTCGGCAGCATCGGGGGCGCTGAATGGGTCTGGTTGTGCCTCTCCCACTGCTACGGTCGGGGTGAATAGCTGTGGGTGGTCCATATCGGGGCAGGTGTCGTGGGTTTCGTTGTCCATGGAGCGCAGATAGCGGGGACCCACGGCCATTCAACCGACCATGGCAGTGCACAACCAGGCCCATTCAGCGCCCCAGATGCGGCCGAACTAGCAACACGGAGCCAACTCGAGACCGAGAGTCTCAAAATTGTAGTTTCGGCCGTCCTCGTGGCCCAGGAGCAAGACGCCGATCTCCAGGCATCCATACGCTAGCTGTTCGTTATTAGTCAGCTGGCGTATGAATTCCTGGGCATCGTCGTATGGTCCTGGGCTTCTCAGACGGCCTAAACCACCGTATTGAGCCCCATGGTCTCGGTTTGGATCTGGGTTGCTAGTTCGAGAGAATCGGGGGTGCTGAATGGGCCTTGTTGTACCCGTCCCACTGCAACGGTCGGGGAGAATAGTCGTGGGTGGTCCATATCGGGGCGGGTGTAGTGGGTTTCGTTGTCCCTAGAGCGCAGATTGGGGGGACCACGACTGTTTAACCGACCGTGGCAGTGCGACAGACACAACCTGGCCCATCCAGCGCCCTCGATGCTCCCGAAGTGGCCACGCAGAGCCAATTCGAGACAAAGGGTCTCAAAACTGTGGTTTCCGCCGTCCTGGAGGCGCAGGAGCAACACGCCGATATCCAGTCATCCATACGCTAGTTGTTCGTTATTAGTCAGCTGGCGTATGTATGCCTGGGCATCGGCGTATAGTACTGGGCTTTTCAGGCAGCCGAAACCACCTTTTTGAATCCCTTTGTCTCGAATTGGCTCTGGATGGCTAGTTCGGGAGCATCGGGGGCGCTGGATGGGCCCGGTTGCGCCTGTCGCACTGCTCCGGTCGGTTGAATAGCCGTGGGTCCCCCCAATCTGCGCTCAAGGGACAACGAAACCTACGACAACCGCCCTGATATAGACCACCCATGGCTATTCACCCCCACAGTGGCAGTGGGAAAGGCCAGCCCGGCCCATCCGGCGCTCCCGATGCTCTCGAACTACCAACCTAGAGCCAACTCGAGACCGAGTGTCTCAAAATTGTGGTTTCGGCTGTCCTCGAGGCCCAGGAGCAAGACGCCGATCTTCAGGCATCCATACGCTAGCTGTTCGTTGTTAGGCGGCTGGCGTGGTGAATGCCTGGGCATCGGGATATGGTACTGGGCTTTTCAGATCGGCCGTTCAACCGACCGTAGCAGTGCGACAGGCGCAACCGAGCCCATCCAGCGCCCCCGATGCTCCCGAACTAGCCACTCAGAGCCAATTCGAGACAAAGGGATTCAAAAACTTGGTTTCGGCCGTCTAGAAGCCCAGGACCATACGCTGATGCCCACGCATTCATACACCAGCTGATTTATAACGAACAGCTAGCGTATGCATGCCTGGAGATCGGCGTCTTGCTCCTGGGCCTTGAGGATAGCCGAAACCACATTGTTGAGACCCACGGCCTCGAATTGGCTCTTGGTGGCTAGTTCGAGAGCATCGATGGCGCTGGATGGGCCGGGATATGCTGCCTTTCCACTGCCACGTTCGGTTGAGTAGACGTCGGTCCCTCCAATTTGCGCTCCAGGGACAACGGAACCCTTCATATCTACATTCAAAATTGCTACGATGGAGGCTAAACTAAAATCAGAAAAACGCTACATTAAATCAACTTTTACACGAACTAAAACATTTTTCGAAACTGTGATCCGTATTTCTGAATCCGGTTTACCATCGGATGTTGACATGAACGAACTCAAAAAACGCTTAATGACCATGGAAACCTTGCATAAAAGATTGAACGAAATTCACGTGGAGCTTTCTTACCAACTAGAAGTTCAAGGAAAGGGAGAAGAGGAATTAGATAATTTTGATACAGAAATCGAAAACATTTTGTCGGTGTATTATTCACTTGATGTCGGGATCAACAAGTTTTTAGGTAAATTTGAAGTGCATAAAGCTATTCCTTCAGCTCCTGTTAAATCGGAATCATCTGTACAGCAATCGAGTTGCCAAAGTTTGACGGTTTATATGAACAATGGATTTCATTTTATAACGCCTTTAAATCTTTGATTGATGACAAGGACTATATCTCGCCTATCGAAAAATTCTCCTATTTAAAATCGTGTTTGCGAGGCTGCGCGAGCAAAATCATTGACCATTTATCAATCTCAGAAGAAAATTACGATATAGCGTGGATACTTTTGAAAGAACGTTTCGATAACAAAAATCAATTAATTTATGAATTATTCCATTCTTTGTGCAATCTTACTAAAATTAACAAAGAGTCGTTTACCTGTCTTCGCGAACTAACAGATAAGGTATCCCGAATAACCAAATCTTTAGATAAATTAGCTGATACAAAATATTTGTACAATGCATTAATTATTTTATTAGTAAAATCAAAACTGGATCAAAACACATGTAGGGAATGGGAATCGACGAATAAATCTGAACCTGCTATTGTAGAATTTGTGTCATTCCTCAATGAACAATGTAAGCTTTTGGAATCTTTAGAATCAAGATGTCGACAAAAGACTGATATCGAAAAACAAGCTAAATCACATGTATCACAATCGTCTTCAGATTTAATTGAGTCTAATAATCAGCTAATACGTACGTGTCCTATATGTAAAGGAAATCATTTAATATATTATTGCAACGATTTTCTGCAGTTAGAAATAAATGAACGTATTAGTAAAGCAAAAGAACTTCATCTTTGCATAAACTGTCTTCGAAAAGGGCATCTCATCAATAATTGCTCATCTAAAAACACTTGCAGACATTGCAACAAAAAGCATAATTCACTTTTGCATTTATCACGACAATCAAATAATTCAGTCTCCGATGCACATTTGACCATAGATTCCTCCGAAGCAGTCACTTGTAACCATTCTCAAGGTACATCTTATCAAGTTTTATTATCAACAGCCTCTGTAAACATCACCTACAATGGTAAAACATGTCAAGCGAGAGCGCTATTAGACATGGGCTCACAATCTACGACGGACTTATGCAAAAAATTAGGCGCAAAAATGGATAAGATTGACATTGCCGTTCAGGGAATTAATCGTACGACATCGCTGATTAAATTTAAGACAAATGTTCAACTAAATTCTCAAAAAAAACAATTACCACAAACACGTGGACTGTTTCGTACTTGAAAACATTACAGGTTTATTACCAAGTCAGTCAATCAATAAATCAATATTAAACATTCCACATAATATTAAATTAGCAGACCCAAAATTTCATGAAAGCTCAAGAATAGACATCCTGTTGAACGCTGAAATATTCTGGGACATTCAGTGTAAGGAACTATTGAATTAGGCAATGATAAACCTGTGATACAAAGAACACTATTGGGATGGATCATTGGGGGAAAATTAGGTTCGAAGTGTAAAGAAAGTAATGAAAAGCATTTTAATGGAAATATTTTATTGAGCACAATGGATCAACAAATAAAGAAATTCTGGGAAATTGATAATTTCGCATCTACAAAGACCCATAATTACAGCAAGGAAGAAGAATTTTGTGATAACCATTTCATACAAACGACATCTACTCATGCGAACGGAAGATTTATTGTTTCAATACCATTCAAAATAACCAAATTGTCATTATGAGAATCTCGTAGTCTCTTGAACGCAAACTCAACTCTTATTCGTCGCTCAAACGAGAATATGTACTGTGAATTTATGAAAGAATATCAAAATTTAGGACATATGTCAAAAATTAACGAAGACCAAATTCCACATAATCATTATTACTTACCTCATCACGCATTTATTAAAGAATCCAGTTCAACAACAAAATTAAGAGTAGTATTTGACGCCTCCTGTAAGACTAGTTCTGGTGTTTCTTTATATGATTTGCAATCTGTTGGTCCAACAATACAAGATACATTGTTTTCTATTTTGTTAAGGTTCAGATTATACAAATATGTCATTAGTGCAGATATTGCAAAAATGTATCGACAAATTCTTGTCGATAATAATCAAAGAAAATTTCAATTAATTTTATGGCGAAACCAAAACAGCCAACAGATTGACACATTTCAGCTAAACACAGTTACTTATGGTACTGCATCCGCACCATTTTTAGCAATAAGATGTCTTAAACAATTATCTGATGAATATAAACACTTATATCCCCTCTCTTGTTCTAAAATTGACTCTGATTTCTATGTAGATGATATATTGACTGGGGGGGATACCAAGGAAGAAGTTAAACTAATTCAGAGGGAGATTACAAACATACTATCGAGTAGGGGATTTGAACTTCGGAAATAGTTGTCAAATGATCGAACGATCTTGTCGAATCCCGATGTATCCACAAATTAAAAGATTTTAGGATTTCCTTCTGATTGTACAGCAACAAAGACACTTGGAATCTGGTGGAATTCGAATGATGACGAACTCAAGTATTCAATTGGAAATTTTGATAATCACAGGACAACTTCAAAGCGTGCAATTTTATCCATGACATCACAAATTTTTGATCCATTGGGACTTATTTCCCCATGTACCATCATACCAAAATTGATCATTCAAAAACTATGGTCACTCAAATTATCATGGGATGAATCCATTCCTAGTTCTATTAATCAACAGTGGATAGAATTCCAAAACCAACTAAAACTCCTTAATTCTCTAAATATTCCGCGATACGCGATATCGTACAGTTCTAAATTGGAAATCCACGGATTTTGTGATGCCTCGGAAATTGCCCAGGAGCAACACGCCGATATACAGGCATCCATACGCTAGCTGTTCGTAATTAGTCAGCTGGCGTATGAATGCCGGGGCATAGGCGTATGGTACTGGGCTTTACAGACGGCCAAAACCACGTTTTTGAATCCCTTTGTCTCAAACTGGCCCTGGGTGGCTAGTTCGGGAGCTTCGAGGGCGCTGGATGGGCCCGGTTGTGCCTGTCGCACTGCCACGGTCGGTTGAATAGCCGTGCGCTCCAGGGACAACGAAACCCACGACACCCGCCGCGATATGGACCACCCACGGCTATTCACCTGACCGCAGCAGTGAGACGGGCACAACCAGGTCCTCGGCGCCCCGATGCTGCCGAACTAGCAACCTAGAGCCAACTCAAGACAGAGGGTCCCAAAACTATGGTTTCAGCCGTCCTCGACGCCCAGGGGCAAGACGCCGATCTCCAGGCATCCATACGCTAGCTGTTCGTTATTAGTTAGCTGGTGTATGAATGCCTGGGCGTATGGTCCTGGGCTATAAATTACTATACGCCGATGCCCAGGCATACATACGCCAGCCGACTAATAACGAACAACTAGCGTATGGATGCCTGGATATCGGCGTGTTGCTCCTGCGCCTCCAGGACGGCGGAAACCACAGTTTTGGGACCCTTTGTCTCGAATTGGCTCTACGTGGCCAGTTCGGGAGCATCGAGGGCGCTGGATGGGCCAGGTTGTGTCTGTCGCACTGCCACGGTCGGTTGAACAGTCGTGGTCCCCCCAATCTGCGCTTTAGGGACAACGAAACCCACGACACCCGCCCCGATATGGACCACCCACGACTATTCTCCCCGGCCGTAGCAGTGGGACAGGCACAACCAGGCCCATTCAGCGCCCCCGATTCTCTCGAACTAGCAACCCAGAGCCAAACCGAGACCATGGGGCTCAATACGGTGGTTTCGGCCGTCTGAGAAGCCCAGGACCATACGCAAATGCCCAGGCATTCATACGCCAGCTGCCTAATAACGAACAGCTAGCGTATGGATGCCTGAAGATCGACGTCTTGCTCCTGGGCCTCGAGGATGGCCAAAACCACAATTTTGAACCCTCGGTCTCGAGTTGGCTCTGGGTTGCTAGTTCGGCAGGATCGGAGCGCTGAATGGACCTGGTTGTGCCTGTCCCACTGCTACAGTCGTGGTGAATAGCCGTGGGTGGTCCATATCCGGGCGGGTGTCGTGGGTTCGTTGTCCTGGAGCGCAGATTGGGGGACCACAGCCATTCAACCGATCGTATCAGTGCGACAGGCGCAACCGGGCCCATCCAGCGCCCCGATGCTCCCGAACTAGCCACCCAGAACCAATTCGAGACAAAGTGATTCAAAACGTGGTTTCGGCCGTCTAGAAGCCCAGGACCATACGCTGATGCCCAGGCATTCATACACCAGCTGACTAATGACGAACAGCTAGCGTATGGGAGCCTGGAGTTCGGCGTCTTGCTCCTGGGCCTCGAGGACGGCCGAAACCACAGATTTGAGACCCATGTTCTCGAATTAGGTCTGCGTGGCTAGTTCGGGAGCATCGGAGCGCTGGATGGGGACGGTTGTGCCTGTCGCACTACCACGGTCGGTTGAATAGCCGTGGGTCCCCCCAATCTGCGCTACTGTTCGTCATTAGTCAGCTGGTGTATGAATGCCTGGGCATCAGCGTATGGTCCTGGGCTTCTAGACGGCCGAAACCACGTTTTTGAAGGAATTCGAGGCAAAGGGGTTCAAAAACGTGGTTTCGGCCATCTGAGAATCCCAGGACCATACGCCGATGCCCATTCATTCATACACCAGCTGACTTATAACGAACAGCTAGCGTATGGATGCCTGGAGATCGGCGTCTCGCTCCTGGGCCTCGAGGACGGCCGAAACCACAGATTTGCAACCCATGTTCTCGATTTGGGTCCGTGGCTAGTTCGGGAGCATCGGGGGCGCTAGATGGACCAGGTTGTGCCTGTCGCACTGCCACGGTCAGTTGAATAGCAGTGGGTCCCCCCAATCTGCGCTCCAGGGACAACGAAACCTACGACACCCGCCTGATATGGACCACCCACGGCTATTCACCCCACAGTGGCAGTGGGAAAGGCCAGCCCGGCCATCCGGCGCTCCCGATGCTATCGAACTAGCAACCCAAGCCAAATCGAGACCATTGGGCTCGTAACGGTTGTTTCGGCCGTCTAAGAAACCCAGGACCATACGCCGATGCCCAGGCATTCATACACCAGCTGACTAAAAACGAACAACTAGCGTATGGATGCCTGGAGTTCGGCGTCTTGCTCCTGGGCCTCGAGGACAGCCGAAACCACAGTTTTGAGACTCTCGGTCTCGAGTTGGCTCTAGGTTGCTAGTTCGGCAGCATCGGGGGCGCTGAATGGACCTGGTTGTGCCTGTTGCACTGCTGCGGTCGAAGTGAATATCCGTGGGTTGTCCATATCAGGGCGGGTGTCGTAGGTTTCGTTGTCCCTGGAGCGCAGATTGGGGGGACTCACGGCTATTCAACTGACCGTAGCAGTGCGACAGTTACAACCGGGCCAATCCAGCGCCTCGATGCTCCCGAACTAGCCACCCAGAGTCAATCCAAGACAAAGGGATTCAAAAACGTGGTTTCGGCCGTCTGGGAAGCCCAGGACCATACACCGATACCCATTCATACATCAGCTGACTTATAACAAACAGCTAGCGTATGGATGCGTGGAGATCGGCGTCTTGCTCCTGGGCCTCGAGGAAGGCCGAAACCACAGGTTTGAGACCCATGTTCTCGAATTGGGTATGCGTGGCTAGTCCAGGAGCATCGGTGGCGCTGGATGGCCGGGTTGTGCCCTTTCACTGCAACGGTCGGTGGAATAGCCGTGGGTCCCCCCAAACTGCGCTCCAGGGACAACGAAACCTACGACATCCTCCCTGATATGGACCATTCACGGCTATTTACCTCGACCGCAGCAGTGGGACAGGAACAACCAGGTCCATTCAGCGCCTCCGATGCTGCCGAACTAGCAACCTAGAGCCAACTCGGGACGGAGGGTCTCAGAACTGTGCTTTCGGCCGTCCTCGAGGCCCAGGAGCAAGATGCCGATCTCCAGGCATCCATACGATAGCTGTCCGTTATAAGTCAGCTGTTTTATGAATGCCTGGGCATCGGCGTATGGTCCTGGGCTTCTCAGACGGCCGAAACAACCGTTTTGAGCCCCATGGTCTCGATTTGGCTCTGGGTTGCTAGTTCGGCAGCATCGCGGGCGCTGAATGGGCCTGGTTGTGCCTGTCCCACTGCTACGGCCGAGGAGAATAGTCGTGGGTGGTCCATATCGGGGCGGGTGTCGTGGGTTTCGTTGTCCCTAAAGCGCAGATTGGGGGGACCACGACTGTTCAATCGATCGTGGCAGTGCGACAGACACTACCTGGCCCATCCAGCGCCCTCGGTGCTCCCGAACTGGCCACGCAGAGCCAATTCGAGACAAAGGGTCCCAAAACTGTGGTTTCCGCCGTCCTGGAGGCGCAGGAGCAACACGCCGATATCCAGGCATCCATACGCTAGTTGTTCGTTATTAGTCGGCTGGCGTATGTATGCCTGGGCATCGGCGTATAGTACTGGTCTTTTCAGACTGCCGAAACCACGTTTTGAATCCCTTTGTCTCGAATTGGCTCTGGATGGCTAGTTCGGAGCATCGAGAGCGCTGGATGGGCCTGGTTGCGCCTGTCGCACTGCTCCGGTCGGTTGAATAGCCGTGGGTCCCCCCAATCTGCGCTCCAGGGACAACGAAACCCACGACACCTTGGGCATCGGCGTATGGTCCTGGGCTCCTCAGACGGCCGAAACCACCGTTTTGAGCACCATGTTCTCGGTTTGGCTCTGGGTTGCTAGTCCGAGAGCATCGAGGGCGCCGGATGGGCCGGGTTGTGCCTTTCCCACTGCCACGGTCGGTTGAATAGACGTCGGTTCCTCAATCTCCGCTCCAGGGACACCGAAACCACGACACCCGCCCCATATGGATCACCATGGCTATTCACCCCCACAGTGGCAGTGGAAGGCCAGCCCGGCCCATCCAGCGCTCCCGATGCTCTCGAACTAGCAATCCAGAGCCAAATCGAGACCATGGGGCTCAAAACGTTTGTTTCGGCCATCTGAAAGCCCAGGACCATACGCCGATGCCCAGGCATTCATACACCAGCTGACTAATAACAAACAGCTAGGGTATGGATGCCTGGAGATCGGCGTCTTGCTCCTGGGCCTCGAGAACGGCTGAAACCATAGTTTTGGGACCCTCCGTCTCAAGTTGGCTCTAGGTTGCTAGTTCGGCAGCATCGGGGTCGCCGAATGGACCTGGTTGTGCCCGTCCCACTGCTGCGGTCGGGGTAATAGCCGTGGGTGTTCCATATCAAGGCGGGTGTCGTGGTTTTCGTTGTCCCTGGAGCGCACGGCTATTCAACCGACCTTGGCAGTGCGACAGGTACAACCGGGCCCATCCAGCACCTCCGATGCTCCCGAACTAGCCACCCAGAGCCATTTCGAGACGAAGAGATTCAAAAACGTGGTTTTGGCCGACTGTAAAGCCCAGTACCATACGCCGATGCCCAGGAATTCATACGCCAGCTGGCTAATAACGAACAGCTAGCGTATGGATGCCTGGAGATCGGCGTCTTGCTCCTGGGCCACGAGGACGGCCGAAACCACAATTTTGAGACTCTCGATCTCGAGTTGGCTCCGTGTTGCTAGTTCGGCCGCATCTGGGGCGCTGAATGGGCCTGGTTGTGCACTGTCACGGTCGGTTGAATGGCCGTGGGTCCCCCCAATCTGCGCTCCAGGGACAACGAAACCCCGACACCTGCCCCGATATGGACCACCTACGGCTATTCACCCGACCGTAGCAGTGCGACAGGCGCAACCGGGCCCATCCAGCGCCATCGATGCTCCCGAACTAGCCACCCAGAGCCAATTCGAGACAAAGGGATTCGAAAACAAGGTTTCGGCCGTCTGAAAAGCCCAGTACCATACGCCGATGCCCAGGCATCCATACGCCAGCTGACTAATAACGAACAGCTAGCGTATGGATGCCTGGAGATCGGCGTCTTGCTCGTATGCCTCGAGGACGGCCGAAACCACAATTTTGAGACTCTTGGTCTCGAGTTGGCTCTGGGTTGCGATTTCGGCCGCATCTGGGGCGCTGAATGGGCCTGGTTGTGTCTTTCCCACTGCCACGGTCGATTGGATAGACGTCGGTTCCTCCAATCTTCGCTCCAGGGACACCAAAGCCCAAGACACCCGCCCCATATGGATCACCCACGGCTATTCACCCCACAGTGGCAGTGGAAAGGCCAGCCCGGCCCATCCAGCGCTCCCGATGCTCTCGAACTAGCAACCCAGAGCCAAATCGAGACCATGGGGCTCAAAACGTTTGTTTCGGCCATCTGAGAAGCCCAGGACCATACGCCGATGCCCACGCATTCATACACCAGCTGATTAATAACGAACAGCTGGCGTATGGATGCCTGGAGATCGGCGTCTTGCTCCTGGGCCTCGAGAACGGCTGAACCCATAGTTTTGGGACCCTCCGTCTCAAGTTGGCTCTGGGTTGCTAGTTCGGCAGCATCGGAGGCGCCAGATGGACCTGGTTGTGCCCGTCCCACTACTGCGGTCGGGGTGAATAGCCGTGGGTGGTCCATATCGGGGCGGGTGTCGTGGTTTTCGTTGTCCCTGGAGCGCACAAGCTATTCAACCGACCGTGGCAGTGCGACAGGGACAACCGGGCCCATCCAGCGCACCCGATGCTCCCGAACTAGCCACCCAGAGCCAATTGGAGACAAAGAGATTCAAAACGTGGTTTTGGCCGTCTGTAAAGCCCAGTACCATACGCCTATGCCCCGGCATTCATACGCCATCTGACTTATAACGAACAGCTGGCGTATGGATACCTGTATATCGGCGTGTTGCTCCTGGGCACAATCGAGCCCATCCAGCGCCCCGGATGGTCCCGAACTAGCCACCCAGAGCCAATTCGAGACAAAGGTATTCAAAAACGTGGTTTCAGCAGTCTGAAAAGCCTAGTACCATACGCCGACGCCCAGGAATTCATACGCCAGCTGACTAATAACGAACAGCTAGCGTATGGATGCCTGGACTACAATTTTGAGACTCTCGGTCTCGAGTTGGCTCCGTGTTGCTAGTTCGGCCGCATCTGGGGCGCTGGATGGGCCTGGTTGTGCACTGCCACGGTCGGTTGAATGGCCGTGGGTCCCCGCTATCTGCGCTCCATGGACAACGAAACCCACGACACCTGCCCCGATATGGACCACCCACAGCTATTCACCCCGACCGTAGCAGTGGGAGAGGCACAACCAGACCCATTCAGCGCCCCAGATGCAACCGAACTAGCAACCTAGAGCCCACTCGAGACCGAGAGTCTGAAAATTGTGGTTTCGGCCGTCCTCGAGGCCCAAGAGCAAGACGCCGATCTCCAGGCATCCATACGCTAGCTGTTCGTTATTAGTCAGCTGGTGTATGAATGCCTGGGCATCGGCGTATGGTCCTGGGCTTCTCAGACGGCCGAAACAACCGTTTCGAGCCTCATGGTCTCGGTTTGGCTATGGGTTCCTAGTTCGAGAGCATCGGGAGCGCCGGATGAGCCGGGCTTGCCTTTCCCCCTGCCACTGTGGGGGTGAATAGCCGTGGGTGATCCATATGGGGGCGGGTGTCGTGGGTTTCGGTTTCGCTGGAGCGCAGATTGGAGGGACCCACGTCTATTCAACCGACCGTGTGAGTGGTAAAGGCACAACCCGGCCCATCCGGCGCCCCGATGCTCTCGAACTAGCAACCCAGAGCCAAACCGAGACCATGGGGCTCAAAACGGTGGTTTCGGCCGTCTGAGAAGCCCAGGACCATACGCCGATGCCCAGGCATTCATACGCCAGCTGACTTATAACGAACAGCTGGCGTATGGATGCTGGAGATCGGCGTCTTGCTCCTGGGCCTCGAGGACGGCCGAAACCACAATTTTGAGACCCTCGGTCTAGAGTTGGCTCTGGGTTGCTAGTTCGGCAGCATCGGGGGCGCTGAATGGGCCTGGTTGTGCACTGCCACGGTCGGTTGAATGGCCGTGGGTCCCCCCAATCTGCGCTCCAGGGACAACGAAACCCACGACACCTTGGGCATCGGCGTATGGTCCTGGGCTCCTCAGACGGCCGAAACCACCGTTTTCAGCACCATGTTCTCGGTTTGGCTCTGGATTGCTAGTCCGAGAGCATCGAGGGCGCCGGATGGGCCGGGTTGTGCCTTCCCCACTGCCACGGTCGGTTGAATAGACGTCGGTTCCTCAATCTCCGCTCCAGGGACACCGAAACCCGACACCCGCCCCCATATGGATCACCCACGGCTATTCACCCTCAAAGTGGCAGTGGAAAGGCCAGCCCGGCCCATCCAGCGCTCCCGATGCTCTCGAACTAGCAATCCAGAGCCAAACCGAGAACATGGTGCTCAAAACGGTGGTTTCGGCCGTCTGAGGAGCCCAGGACCATACGCCAATGCCCAGGGTGTCGTGGGTTTCGTTGTCCCTGGAGCGCAGATTGGGGACCCACGGCCTTTCAACCGACCGTGGCAGTGCACAGGCCAGGCCCATTCAGCGCCCCAGATGCTCCAAACTAGCAACACAGAGCCAACTCGAGACCGAGAGTCTGAAAATTGTGGTTTCGGCCGTCCTCGTGGCCCAGGAGCAAGACGCCGATCTCCAGGCATCCATACGCCAGCTGTTCGTTATTAGCCAGCTGGCGTATGAATTCCTGGGCATCGGCGTATGGTACTGGGCTTTACAGTCGGTCAAAACCACGTTTTGAGACCCTTGTCTCGAATTGGCTCTGGGTGGCTAGTTCGGGAGCATCGGGGGCGCTGGATGGGCCCGGTTGTCCCTGTCGCACTGCCACGGTCGGTTGAATAGCCGTGCGCTCCAGGAGAACGAAAACCACGACACCCGCGCCGATATGGACCACCCACGGCTATTCACCCCGACCGCAGTAGTGGGACAGGCACAACCAGGTCCATTCAGCGCCCCCGATGCTGCCGAACTAGCAACGTAGAGCCAACTTGAGACGGAGGTCCCAAAACTATGGTTTCAGCCGTTCTCGAGGCCCAGGAGCAAGACGCCGATCTCCAGGCATCCATACGCTAGCTGTTCGTTATTAGTTGGCTGATGTATGAATGCCTGGGCGTATGGTCCTGGGCTATAAGTACTATACGCCGATGCCCAGGCATACATACGCCAGCCGACTAATAACGAACAACTAGCGTATGGATGCCTGGATATCGGCGTGTTGCTCCTGCGCCTCCAGGACGGCGGAAACCACAGTTTTGTGATCCTTTGTCTCGAATTGGCTCTGCGTGGCCAGTTCGGGAGCATCGGGGCGCTGGATGGGCCAGGTTGTGCCTGTCGCACTGCCACGGTCGGTTGAATAGTCGTGGTCCCCAATCTGCGCTTTAGGGACAACGAAACCCACGACACCCGCCCGATATGGACCACCCACGGCTATTCTCCCCGGCTGTAGCAGTGGGACAGGCACAACCAGGCCCATTCAGCGCCCCCGATGCTCTCGAACTAGCAACCCAGAGCCAAACCGAGACCATGGGGCTCAAAACGGTGGTTTCGGCCGTCTGAGAAGCCCAGGACCATACGCCGATGCCCAGGCATTCATACGCCAGCTGCCTAATAACGAACAGCTGGCGTATGGATGCCTGGAGATCGGCGTCTTGCTCCTGGGCCTCGAGGATGGCCGAAACCACAATTTTGAGACCCTCGGTCTCGAGTTGGCTCTAGGTTGCTAGTTCGGCACCATCGGGGCGCTGAATGGACCTGGTTGTGCCTGTCCCACTGCTGCGGTCGTGGTGAATAGCCGTGGGTGGTTCATATCCGGGCGGGTGTCGTGGGTTTCGTTGTCCTGGAGCGCAGATTGGCGGGACCCACGGCTATTAACATGACCGTAGCAGTGCGACAGGTACAACCAGGCCCATCCAGCGCCCCCGATGCTCCCGACCTAGCCACCTACAGCGAATTCGAGACGAAGGGATTCAAAAACGTGGTTTCGGCCGTCTAAGAAGCCCAGGACCGTACGCCGATGCCCAGACATTCATACACCAGCTGACTTATAACGAACAGCTAGCGTATGGATGCCTGGAGATCGGCGTCTTGCTCCTGGGCCTCGAGGACGGCCGAAACCACAGATTTGAGACCCATGTTCTCGAATTGGGTCTGCGTGGCTAGTTCGGGAGCATCGGGGCGCTGGATGGGCCCGGTTGTGCCTGTCGCACTGCCACGGTCGGTTGAATAGCCGTGGGTCCCCCAATCTGCGCTCCAGGGACAACGAAACCTACGACACCCGCCCTGATATGGACCACCCAGGGCTATTCAACTCGACCGCAGCAGTGGGACAGGCACAACCAGGTCCATTCAGCGCCCCGATGCTGCCGAACTAGCAACCTAGAGCCAACTCGAGACCGAGGGTCTCAAAATTGTGGTTTCGTCCGTCCTCGAGGCCGATCTTCAGGCATCCATACGCTAGCTGTTCGTTTTAAGTCAGCTGGCGTATGAATGCCTGGGCATCGGCGTATTGTACTGGTCTTTTCAGACGGCTGAAACCACGTTTTCGAATCCCTTCGTCTCGAATTGGCTCTGGGTGGCTTGTTCGGGAGCGTCGGGGCGCTGGATGGTCCCGGTTGTGCCTGTCGCACTGCTCCGGTCGGTTGAATAGCCGTGGGTCCCCCCAATCTGCGCTCCAGGGACAACGAAACCCACGACACCTTGGGCATCGGCGTATGGTCCTGGGCTCCTCAGACGGCCGAAACCACCGTTTTGAGCACCATGTTCTCGGTTTGGCTCTGGGTTGCTAGTCCGAGAGCATCGAGGGCGCCGGATGGGCCGGGTTGTGCCTTTCCCACTGCCACGGTCGGTTGAATAGACGTCGGTTCCTCCAATCTCCGCTCCAGGGACACCGAAACCCACGACACCCGCCCCCATATGGATCACCCATGGCTATTCACCCCCACAGTGGCAGTGGAAAGGCCAGCCCGGCCCATCCAACGCTCCCGATGCTCTCGAACTAGCAATCCAGAGCCAAATCGAGACCATGGGGCTCAAAACGTTTGTTTCGGCCATCTGAGAAGCCCAGGACCATACGCCGATGCCCAGGCATTCATACACCAGCTGACTAATAACAAACAGCTAGCGTATGGATGCCTGGAGATCGGCGTCTTGCTCCTGGGCCTCGAGAACGGCTGAAACCATAGTTTTGGGACCCTCCGTCTCAAGTTGGCTCTAGGTTGCTAGTTCGGCAGCATCGGGGTCGCCGAATGGACCTGGTTGTGCCCGTCCCACTGCTGCGGTCGGGGTAATAGCCGTGGGTGTTCCATATCAAGGCGGGTGTCGTGGTTTCGTTGTCCTGGAGCGCACGGCTATTCAACCGACCTTGGCAGTGCGACAGGTACAACCGGGCCCATCCAGCACCTCCGATGCTCCCGAACTAGCCACCCAGAGCCATTTCGAGACGAAGAGATTCAAAACGTGGTTTTGGCCGACTGTAAAGCCCAGTACCATACGCCGATGCCCAGGAATTCATACGCCAGCTGGCTAATAACGAACAGCTAGCGTATGGATGCCTGGAGATCGGCGTCTTGCTCCTGGGCCACGAGGACGGCCGAAACCACAATTTTGAGACTCTCGATCTCGAGTTGGCTCCGTGTTGCTAGTTCGGCCGCATCTGGGGCGCTGAATGGGCCTGGTTGTGCACTGTCACGGTCGGTTGAATGGCCGTGGGTCCCCCCAATCTGCGCTCCAGGGACAACGAAACCCACGACACCTGCCCCGATATGGACCACCTACGGCTATTCACCCCGACCGTAGCAGTGCGACAGGCGCATCCGGGCCCATCCAGCGCCATCGATGCTCCCGAACTAGCCACCCAGAGCCAATTCGAGACAAAGGGATTCGAAAACAAGGTTTCGGCCGTCTGAAAAGCCCAGTACCATACGCCGATGCCCAGGCATCCATACGCCAGCTGACTAATAACGAACAGCTAGCGTATGGATGCCTGGAGATCGGCGTCTTGCTCGTATGCCTCGAGGACGGCCGAAACCACAATTTTGAGACTCTTGGTCTCGAGTTGGCTCTGGGTTGCGATTTCGGCCGCATCTGGGGCGCTGAATGGGCCTGGTTGTGTCTTTCCCACTGCCACGGTCGATTGGATAGACGTCGGTTCCTCCAATCTTCGCTCCAGGGACACCAAAGCCCAAGACACCCGCCCCCATATGGATCACCCACGGCTATTCACCCCCACAGTGGCAGTGGAAAGGCCAGCCCGGCCCATCCAGCGCTCCCGATGCTCTCGAACTAGCAACCCAGAGCCAAATCGAGACCATGGGGCTCAAAACGTTTGTTTCGGCCATCTGAGAAGCCCAGGACCATACGCCGATGCCCACGCATTCATACACCAGCTGATTAATAACGAACAGCTAGCGTATGGATGCCTGGAGATCGGCGTCTTGCTCCTGGGCCTCGAGAACGGCTGAACCCATAGTTTTGGGACCCTCCGTCTCAAGTTAGCTCTAGGTTGCTAGTTCGGCAGCATCGGAGGCGCCGAATGGACCTGGTTTGTGCCCGTCCCACTACTGCGGTCGGGGTGAATAGCCGTGGGTGGTCCATATCGGGGCGGGTGTCGTGGTTTTCGTTGTCCCTGGAGCGCACAGCTATTCAACCGACCGTGGCAGTGCGACAGGGACAACCGGGCCCATCCAGCGCACCCGATGCTCCCGAACTAGCCACCCAGAGCCAATTGGAGACAAAGAGATTCAAAAACGTGGTTTTGGCCGTCTGTAAAGCCCAGTACCATACGCCTATGCCCCGGCATTCATACGCCATCTGACTTATAACGAACAGCTAGCGTATGGATACCTGTATATCGGCGTGTTGCTCCTGGGCACAATCGAGCCCATCCAGCGCCCCGGATGGTCCCGAACTAGCCACCCAGAGCCAATTCGAGACAAAGGTATTCAAAAACGTGGTTTCAGCAGTCTGAAAAGCCTAGTACCATACGCCGACGCCCAGGAATTCATACGCCAGCTGACTAATAACGAACAGCTAGCGTATGGATGCCTGGACTACAATTTTGAGACTCTCGGTCTCGAGTTGGCTCCGTGTTGCTAGTTCGGCCGCATCTGGGGCGCTGAATGGGCCTGGTTGTGCACTGCCACGGTCGGTTGAATGGCCGTGGGTCCCCGCTATCTGCGCTCCATGGACAACGAAACCCACGACACCTGCCCCGATATGGACCACCCACAGCTATTCACCCCGACCGTAGCAGTGGGAGAGGCACAACCAGACCCATTCAGCGCCCCAGATGCAACCGAACTAGCAACCTAGAGCCCACTCGAGACCGAGGGTCTCAAAATAGTGGTTTAGGCCGTCCGCGATGCCCAGAGCAAGACGCCGATCTCCAGGCATCCATACGCTAGCTGTTCGTTATTAGTCAGCTGGTGTATGAATGCCTGGGCATCGGCGTATGGTCCTGGGCTTCTCAGACGGCCGAAACAACCGTTTCGAGCCTCATGGTCTCGGTTTGGCTATGGGTTCCTAGTTCGAGAGCATCGGGAGCGCCGGATGAGCCGGGCTTGCCTTTCCCCCTGCCACTGTGGGGGTGAATAGCCGTGGGTGATCCATATGGGGGCGGGTGTCGTGGGTTTCGGTTTCGCTGGAGCGCAGATTGGAGGGACCCACGTCTATTCAACCGACCGTGTGAGTGGTAAAGGCACAACCCGGCCCCTCCGGCGCCCCCGATGCTCTCGAACTAGCAACCCAGAGCCAAACCGAGACCATGGGGCTCAAAACGGTGGTTTCGGCCGTCTGAGAAGCCAAGGCCATACGCCGATGCCCAGGCATTCATACACTAGCTGACTTATAACGAACAGCTAGCGTATGAATGTCTGGAGATCGGCGTCTTGCTCCTGGGCCTCGAGGACGGCCGAAACCACAATTTTGAGACCCTCGGTCTAGAGTTGGCTCTGGGTTGCTAGTTCGGCAGCATCGGGGGCGCTGAATGGGCCTGGTTGTGCACTGCCACGGTCGGTTGAATGGCCGTGGGTCCCCCCAATCTGCGCTCCAGGGACAACGAAACCCACGACACCTTGGGCATCGGCGTATGGTCCTGGGCTCCTCAGACGGCCGAAACCACCGTTTTCAGCACCATGTTCTCGGTTTGGCTCTGGATTGCTAGTCCGAGAGCATCGAGGGCGCCGGATGGGCCGGGTTGTGCCTTCCCCACTGCCACGGTCGGTTGAATAGACGTCGGTTCCTCCAATCTCCGCTCCAGGGACACCGAAACCCACGACACCCGCCCCCATATGGATCACCCACGGCTATTCACCCTCAAAGTGGCAGTGGAAAGGCCAGCCCGGCCCATCCAGCGCTCCCGATGCTCTCGAACTAGCAATCCAGAGCCAAACCGAGAACATGGTGCTCAAAACGGTGGTTTCGGCCGTCTGAGGAGCCCAGGACCATACGCCAATGCCCAGAGTGTCGTGGGTTTCGTTGTCCCTGGAGCGCAGATTGGGGGGACCCACGGCCTTTCAACCGACCGTGGCAGTGCACAACCAGGCCCATTTAGCGCCCCAGATGCGGCCAAACTAGCAACACGGAGCCAACTCGAGACCGAGAGTCTGAAAATTGTGGTTTCGGCCGTCCTCGTGGCCCAGGAGCAAGACGCCGATCTCCAGGCATCCATACGCTAGCTGTTCGTTATTAGCCAGCTGGCGTATGAATTCCTGGGCATCGGAGTATGGTACTGGGCTTTACAGTCGGTCAAAACCACGTTTTTGAATCCCCTTGTCTCGAATTGGCTCTGGGTGGCTAGTTCGGGAGCATCGGGGGCGCTGGATGGGCCCGGTTGTCCCTGTCGCACTGCCACGGTCGGTTGAATAGCCGTGCGCTCCAGGGAGAACGAAAACCACGACACCCGCGCCGATATGGACCACCCACGGCTATTCACCCCGACCGCAGTAGTGGGACGGGCACAACCAGGTCCATTCGGCGCCCCCGATGCTGCCGAACTAGCAACGTAGAGCCAACTTGAGACGGAGGGTCCCAAAACTATGGTTTCAGCCGTTCTCGAGGCCCAGGAGCAAGACGCCGATCTCCAGGCATCCATACGCTAGCTGTTCGTTATTAGTTAGCTGATGTATGAATGCCTGGGCGTATGGTCCTGGGCTATAAGTACTATACGCCGATGCCCAGGCATACATACGCCAGCCGACTAATAACGAACAACTAGCGTATGGATGCCTGGATATCGGCGTGTTGCTCCTGCGCCTCCAGGACGGCGGAAACCACAGTTTTGTGATCCTTTGTCTCGAATTGGCTCTGCGTGGCCAGTTCGGGAGCATCGAGGGCGCTGGATGGGCCAGGTTGTGTCTGTCGCACTGCCACGGTCGGTTGAACAGTCGTGGTCCCCCCAATCTGCGCTTTAGGGACAACGAAACCCACGACACCCGCCCCGATATGGACCACCCACGACTATTCTCCCCGGCTGTAGCAGTGGGACAGGCACAACCAGGCCCATTCAGCGCCCCCGATTCTCTCGAACTAGCAACCCAGAGCCAAACCGAGACCATGGGGCTCAATACGGTGGTTTCGGCCGTCTGAGAAGCCCAGGACCATACGCAAATGCCCAGGCATTCATACGCCAGCTGCCTCATAACGAACAGCTAGCGTATGGATGCCTGAAGATCGACGTCTTGCTCCTGGGCCTCGAGGATGGCCGAAAACACAATTTTGAGACCCTCGGTCTCGAGTTGGCTCTAGGTTGGTAGTTCGGCAGGATCGGGAGCGCTGAATGCACCTGGTTGTGCCTGTCCCACTGCTACAGTCGTGGTGAATAGCCGTGGGTGGTTCATATCCGGGCGGGTGTCGTGGGTTTCGTTGTCCCTGGAGCGCAGATTGGGGGGACCCACAGCCATTCAACCGATCGTATCAGTGCGACAGGCGCAACCAAGCCCATCCAGCGCCCCCGATGCTCCCGAACTAGCCACCCAGAACCAATTCGAGACAAAGTGATTCAAAAACGTGGTTTCGGCCGTCTAGAAGCCCAGGACCATACGCTGATGCCCAGGCATTCATACACCAGCTGACTTATGACGAACAGCTAGCGTATGGGAGCCTGGAGATCGGCGTCTTGCTCCTGGGCCTCGAGGACGGCCGAAACCACAGATTTGAGACCCATGTTCTCGAATTAGGTCTGCGTGGCTAGTTCGGGAGCATCGGAGCGCTGGATGGGGCCGGTTGTGCCTGTCGCACTACCACGGTCGGTTGAATAGCCGTGGGTCCCTCCAATCTGCGCTCCAGGGACAACGAAATCTTCGACACCCGCCCTGATATGGACCACCCAGGGCTATTCAACTCGACCGCAGCAGTGGTACATGCACAACCAGGTCCATTCAGCGCCCCCAATGCTGCCAAACTAGCAACCTATAGCCAACTCGAGACCGAGGGTCTCAAAATTGTGGTTTCGTCCGTCCTCGAGGCCGATCTTCAGGCATCCATACGCTAGCTGTTCGTTTTAAGTCAGCTGGCGTATGAATGCCTGGGCATCGGCGTATTGTACTGGTCTTTTCAGACGGCTGAAACCACGTTTTCGAATCCCTTCGTCTCGAATTGGCTCTGGGTGGCTTGTTCGGGAGCGTCGGGGCGCTGGATGGTCCCGGTTGTGCCTGTCGCACTGCTACTGTCGGTTGAATGGCTGTGGGTCCCCCCAAACTGCGCTCCAGGGACAACGAAACCCACGACACCCACCCGGATTTGGAACACCCACGGCTATTCACCACGACCGTGGCAGTGGAACAGGCACAACCATGTCCACTCAGCGCCCCGATGCTGCCGAACTACCAACCTAGAGCCAACTCGAGACCGAGTGTCTCAAAATTGTGGTTTCGGCTGTCCTCGAGGCCCAGCAGCAAGACGCCGATCTTCAGGCATCCATACGCTAGCTGTTCGTTCGGGCATCGGCATATGGTACTGGGCTTTTCAGATCGGCCGTTCAACCGACCGTAGCAGTGCGACAGGCGCAACCGAGCCCATCCAGCGCCCCCGATGCTCCCGAACTAGCCACTCAGAGCCAATTCGAGACAAAGGGATTCAAAAACTTGGTTTCGGCCGTCTAGAAGCCCAGGACCATACGCTGATGCCCAAGCATTCATACACCAGCTGACTTATAACGAACAGCTAGCGTATGCATGCCTGGAGATCGGCGTCTTGCTCCTGGACCTTGAGGATGGCCGAAACCACAGTTTTGAGACCCATGGCCTCGAATTGGCTCTGGGTGGCTAGTTCGAGAGCATCGAAGGCGCTGGATGGACCGGGTTGTGCCTTTCCCACTGCCACGGTCGGTTGAGTAGACGTCGGTCCCTCCAATTTGAGCTCCAGGGACAACGGAACCCACGACACCCGTCCCACAGCTCATATCCCATGCAGCTCATCAACGTGGAAGCTGCAAATAGGTAGAATGGCATCTTTGGAGAAGAGAAATACTTTCAATCTTACATTTTGTGAAGGATATTATTGAAAAATTCTCCATCTTTGAGCTGTTCCAAAGTGATTATTTTATCGGATATCCTCAGACAGTTACACTGAAGACGATAGCGCCATTTTTTTCATGAAAATTATATTACATTAATAACTTACCCATTGAACAAGTAAATTACACCACAACATTATTTTGCAAGAGATTTTATCAAATTTTTAAATTAAC
The DNA here is from genome assembly GCA_020654155.1 of Novius pumilus. NCBI lineage: Eukaryota > Metazoa > Arthropoda > Insecta > Coleoptera > Coccinellidae > Novius > Novius pumilus. The sequence continues at coordinate 29,877 of JAIFOV010000693.1, forward strand.
TATCAGCTTGATTAAATCCCGTTGAAATTGTAAAATTCGTTACTAACCGATCTTTCGTTGACATTGACGTTTTAGGCCGTTAGCCACAGACAAATAAGATTTGTTTATGCTAGCATTACACCAACGAATATACAACGCTTATATCTCTTACGGGCGAGTTTGGCCTTCCCCTTGGGTAACAAACAAACATGTTATGTTACCCACTCGCTAGAGGCGCCACTTGTAATCAACATATTTTACAACACTGTTGTCAGATCTGCTGACATTGCCTAGGTCTACGAACGTATATTCAAGGATTGTATCGTTGATTCTACCGCTTCGGATTTTTCGTAACAGCATTTTTATAACGAAAGAGGACAATAAATGGAAATTAGTAATGGGACGAATTCTTATATGAGAAAATGAAAATTTTTAGATTTACTACCGTTTAACTACGTAGTTTATTTTTAGTTACCGCATTTTCAATACTCACATGAAAAATTTTGACCGTATAGTATTCGTTTTTATAATGATTAAATGCATGTTTGCTTGAAGTTACCTTCAGAGAAATTGACTATGAAGCTGCGGAAGGTTCAAGATATTGGGTTACATTCCTAAATACAATCTCTGATTTTGTTTTGATTCGACTTGGCATCACTGCCTATGTCCAAAGCAGTAAGTGGCGCCCAAACGATCGAAAAGCCATGCGCAACCGTCTAAATTAGACAAAGAGAGAACGAAAATAGTTCCCCCTGCACCCCTGAAGCTTGGACCAAATCGTTACATGGGAAATATCGTTCTATAAGCGTTGTATATTTGTTGATTACACGCAATACAAAAGTTTCAAAACGGTAAATATTCCCTGTGAGATGCTGCCATCTACGATTCTCTTAACGTGTCTTTTAAGAACTACTATATTCGTCTAAGATATGGAGAAGAAATCTTCCTCGTCGAAAAACAATATAGTTTTCTTTCGGGATTCGCCTATATGAATAAAAATGCATAGATTTCGATTCAGAGAGGTCTCTAACACATGTAGTGCATTGAAACGTGCAAACATTATTGTAAATGTTCAGTCATAACTAAAAAAGAAGGGCCTTCAGCCGCTTTATTTCAATCGTTGCTGACTAAAAAGACAAGGTCTTCACTCGGTTTATTCAATTTTCGATTTTTATAAAAGGATTCACGGATGTTTCAAAATTTTTATATTTGAAACCTCTTTTATTTTAATGCTTAAGCAAAGATGGCGTTTCAAAATTTATTCAATATTTGTGCAAATTTTTAATTTTCAAATATTGCTGTATTCATTCATCAATTTGATGGATTCGCGCAAGATTAAGGAAATTCTTAATAATCGTGTATGCATTATCGTTCAGAGATTGTTTTTGTCAACCATCATTTAATAAAATCAATAATAAATAACTTTTATGCATAAACCTATAATCTAATTAGATTGTGAAAGAAGTATGAATAAGAAAGAGATAATCTTTTGAATCCAAATAATTCAAAAGGATTAAAACTATTGCTTGCAACGCAAATTTTTTTTGAAGAACTGTATCGGCAGCAATTTTAATAGCTCGCAAAATGGGCGAATTAAAATCATCTTTTACAGTTGAAACCGCTTCATTTATCAAGCAAATGAATAACTAATTCGAAAATTCGTAAAATCAATTTTATTCTCGTAATGACTTAAACACGTCTACACGCTTTGACTGCATCCAAACGACTAAACAATTATTTCTTTGTACAAGTGGCACCCTAAATAATTCGTCACGAATTATTTATTAATTGCAGATCGAACGCCGGAGCGAATGAAATAAAAATCAAACTCGCTTTTTAATTCAAAATCGTAAAATGACCACTGACGGCTACACTCTTCGACCGCGCGATCCTTAAATTATGTTTTAAGCAATCCGGGTGGTGGAAATCTATCGGCGCTAGCTGTGGGTGGAGCTCAAGAGGCATATCATGCAAACCCAGGGATTTACAAAATTGTACTAAAGAATAGGGAAAGGATTCGTTAAAATAGCGTTGAATAACGGATCACCTTTAGTACCGGTATTCGGATTTAATGCGGCAACTTATTCTTGAAAAAGGAACGGTGCTTCATAAAATTCAACTGATTTGCAAAGACAATACTGGATTTTTGCCAGTTTTACTGATTGGAAGATTTTATTCTCCTTTTCACCACAAAGAGTTGAACTGAACATTGTTGGTAAGTTTTAATTTTTGAAATTGATTTCAATATTCCATTTGTATAAATTTTAGTTGGCGAACCGATAGAGGTAACAAAAATAGAAGAACCAACGTTGGAACAAATCGATGAATTACATGAATTATTTCAAAAACGCATAATGGAACTATTCGAAGATAACAAACATAAATATTTAAAAATAGTGGGAACGTTCAGTTAGAAATAATTTGAAAAAGCGAAACATCACAAGTAACTAAATAACATGTTAAACATGTCGTTATTACTGTAATAAAGAAATCGTTACACAAGGTTTTCCCACAAACGCATCTCATCTGAATTTATTTTACCACCAGAATAACATTGAACTTTGAACTGCAATACTAATAAATTGTACGAAAGAGAAGAAGTTCCACAAGTTAAAGAATTAAAACTCCGATTAGTCTTCATTATTATAACTTTGCAACATGTTTTCCTTATAAAACTGTATTTTTATGTAGGGAAGCAATACACGAGGTGGTACAAAACCATTTGGTTGGATCAGCGATATTTGATGCAGAGTTGAACTCAATTTTTATGTAATACAAAACAAATACTCTAACTACGTCATTCGCATTTACATTCAGTCTGTGCAAAAATATTTTTATTCTTTTATGCCTACACAAAAGAAAGTCTCGAGTTTCTTCAAGAAATACTTTAAAACCATAGCGTATGAAAAATCATCACCTGTATAGGTTTTTTCATTCACTCAATGGAAGGAAAGGATCGAAAGTTCAAATGAATCAAGCTGTTATCATCTGTTCAGCTTATTTTGATTATGGAAATACAAACGATGAACTAATGTTATTATTTGAATCATCATCACATAAAAGCATTAAAAATCAAGTCAATAACAATCAGTTTTCTTATTATTTTTAAAATAAATCACTCACGGAAAATATTCAACCTTCTACGTGCCGGACTCGCCTATAAATTCAAAATTAATTACATTGATGAACCTTTAATTATTTCGTGTTACCTCGCTGCTTCTCTTAGACAAACTTTTTCCTGCAAAACAGAGCACGGATTCTGCTTGGAGTACTTTTTTTAGGCTCGGGATTCTGTTCCTTTACAGGATGAACTTCGTTACCCTGAAGGGACAATCTTCCGCCATTTTTGCTGGGGTAGGTGGTCCGGGTTTTTTATAATAAGTCGTCCCGAAATCTTTTTTTCGTTTCGATTCTTCCGGTAGTAGTCGCGATAAGCTATCATCAAATGGCAATTTACCAGTCTGAAAGTGCAAATTTAAATCAATGGGCGATTAATAATCTCCATTCCAGTAAGTATTTCTTGGATCATTTACTGAGAACTAAGTTGAAATATTTATATCGTACCTTCACGTCATCCTCTTTGAAATCATCCCGAGTGCAAAATTGCAACTCCGCCGGGTAGGACGATTTCAAATGTGGCGGTACTAATGAATTTCTCCGCGGTACTAATGAATCGCCAATTCCGATATCCTGAAAGTTCTATCTTCTACAACATTCCTAGTATCACACCTTCCTTGTTTCAAATCAGTCAAATATTTATTATTAAATAATTCCTCCTCGTCTTCCATTTGTAAATTTTGTCCTATATTAATAATAATAATGATGCAAAACAAAATCTTTCTATTCAGATGAACGACTTACCCATATCGTTAGAAGGTGCGACGGTCGTCCTTCGGGCCACCATGACATCCTCAATCATCGTTTGCGTACAAATACTACCGCGCCTATCGTCCATCTGTTTACGCGTTTCCAAACTAGACGGATTAATTTTCGTGGGGTGTTTAAACTCCAATAACTTGGGCAAGGCGAAGTCCGTGAAATTTTCGGACTCTCGAGGATTCAAACTTGGCAACGATTCCCTTAAGTAGAACGGATTATTGGATTGCGATTCCCTTTCCAACGATTGTATTTTGCGTTCCGCGTTGCACAACTCGTTTTTAAGTTGATCGATCACATTCAAAAGAGAGATCTGAAAAGTGAAGCATATTAAGAATGAAGTAAACTTGGTACAACTAAATTTACATTTTCCTTTTGTCCCACTTTAGCTTTTTCGATTTATTTAATTCATCCTTGTACAACTGAATCTGAATTTAATCATTTTTAAGTTATTTGCTTTAGGGCTTGGAAGTACGAAGTAACTTACGGTTTTAAGTTTCATTTTTTCTAATTTATCTTCATAATCTGATTTGATTTCTTGTACTTGTTTGGATGTTTTCGCTTCGGTTTCCAGTTTCTCTTTTTTTATTAGTCGCAAGAACTCGTCGCGATCTCGCGCCCTTTTATATTTTATGGTATCAACGTCGGTGATTAATTTATTATTCTCTTCTAGTAGTTTATCATATGCTTCTTTGATTAAATTAAGTTTTCCGATTTCTTGTCTCTGTTCTTCGATCGCCCTCTTCGATTGTTTATTTTCCGACTCTAATTTTGCATTAATCACTTTGATGTTCGAATAGGCCTCTTGTAATTTCGTTAAATCGGAACGTAAACGGTTTTCTTGTTCGACAACTGGATCGTCGAATGGAGTTGAGCCTCTCATAAAATTCTCGTTGGTCTTATCACAATTTTCTTGTAGGTTAGTTAATGTCGCCTCGTATTCTTTTAATACCCTTTCTTGATTGTCTCTATAATCAATATACTCTTTTAATAAAAGGTTGTAATGTACATCATTATCGGGATTCGGACTGTTGTCTTTCAATTGTTTTATTTCTTCACGAAGTTTTTAATTGTTTTTCCATCAAGCATTTGGAATTTTCCAGCAGAATCACCTTCTGTCTCAGTTGCATATTCTTTTTCTTAAGTTCGTTTTCTTTCATTTTTCCAACGTTTATTTTTGTGGACGCGCACAAGACGTTCTCTTTATCGATATTGGAAGCTTCTTCGTGTTGATTAAAGTGCTCGAAGTCTTTTAATAATGATTTAGTTTGGATTACGGCATCGGTAGCAAGATCTACTAAACTGGATAAGTGAGTGTTTATATCATCTAAATCGTATTTCGTTAAATAATTTTCAATGTTTACATCCAAAGTTGATAAAATAGAGTCGCAATTATTCACGGTGTATTTGGAAAAATCGAATATAATATTGTTTATTTGTTTGGACGAACGATTGATTTGTTTCAAAATATCTTCAATAATTATTTCGAGCGATTCTTTTTTATCCAACAATTTTTTAATATTTTGATTTTCTTTGGGGAGGTTTCTATTCGAAGTTATTGCAGAGACCAGTAAATTGCTAACTAGAGTTTCCAGCACCTTTTTTTGCGATATGATGTTGTTCAAATTTTTCGTGAACAAGTCGCAATGATTTTTGAAGTCCTCGTATGTTTGTTTTTGTAAATCGTTACTTTTTATTAATGCTTCATTTTTCTGTTGTAATTCGAGATTTTTTTTTTCAAGGAATTTGTTATCAGCGAAAAATTCTAATTGGGTTTGTAAAGTAACGATTGATTTATTGAGCGCTTGTATTCGTTCTTCATATTCTTCTTTGTTTTCATTCAGTTCTTTATTATGTAATGCAATGGTTTCAATTTTGTTTTTCTTGGTTTCAAGTGTTGCATTCAACGTTTGTTCCAATAACTTGTAATCTTCTTGCAATTCACTCAATTTTATTTGACAGGAAGATCTCTCTTCAGTTAATTGCTTTAGTTGACCTTCTAAACTATTAATTACGTCATCTTTTTGACTGACAGTATTTTTTGTAATATTTACTTCCGTAGCTTGCTCTAAAACTTTCTCATTAAGTGACTGCATCTGTTTTTCATGTTCCTCCTTCAATTCTCGTATTTGGTGTTCAAGTGCTTCATTCTCCTCCTTGATTTTATTCAATTCGAACGATTAACTTGACATGAGATTCTCGATTTCTTTTTGCTGTTCAACTATTTTTCCCCTCAAATTATAACTTCACTTTTATTACATGTTTTAATTAATTCAAATGATGTTAAATTATCAATATTTTAATCACTTAATAATGTTACTTACTGCTCTTTTATTTTTCTAACACTAGTTTGTAACACATCTTCATCTGATAAATTACGTTCTTCATTTTTACACCAATCATTGCCGTTGTACCACCAATAACAGCAATTGGTTGAAAACCAAATACAGCAAAACGATATAATAAAATAATTTATAGTAAATTACCTAAACGTAATCATTACTTGGATCAAAACCACAATATATTCCTTTTTCTAATTTTCCTGCATTAATTACTTCATCTATGCTACTAATATCTTTTAAGATATTACGTCCTTTCAATTCGTCAATAATATTGGATTTTATCATACTATTCATAGCATCTCCTCTTTATTCTCATCTAAAATATCATCAACTAACAAATCAATAGTTGTAATAACTGTATCGTTATTATTACTTGCATTATTGTAATTAATAGATGTAATTTCTTTAAATATTCTATCGCGTGTGGGGTTTTGCCTGTCCCACTGCCATGGTCGATTGAATAGCCGATCTGCTCTCCAGGGAAACCGAAACCGACGACACTCGCTCCGATGTGGACCACCCACGGCTATTCACCCCGACCGTAGCAGTGGGACAGGCACAACCCCGCCCATTCAGCGCCCCGGATGCTCCCGAACTAGCCTCCCAGAGCCAACCCGAGACAAAAGGTTTCAAAGCCGTGCTTTCGGCCTTCCAAGAGTCCCAGGACCAAGACGACACTGTCCAGGCAATCATACGCCATCTTACTAATAACGAACAGCACGCGCCCAAGGACTACGTAGCCATAGATGGACACCAGTATCGGCGCAGCAAGGATCAACTATAGATGTTCGTGCCACCCTCTGTGCGTACACATGTCCTGTTCAACTGCCACGACGCTGCAGTGGCAGGACATCCAGCTACCTAAGAGACCCTGAGGGCCCGCATCCTACAAAAACTGTAGATCGTATGTACGAGGAAGCGGATCGATAAGTCGCAACTCTAGTTGTGGGAATAATAGCGACGTAGAAAATGTATATCAATATGTAGTTAATACTGGAAACTACGTATTTGTGGCGAAATTGCCAATCGACGAGGGGAAAGAGAAAAAAAGACAAGAATAGCAAAAGTAAAACGATGTGGATGCTGAAAATGAAATGTAGAAGCGAGGTGAATCGTATTTCGATACGTTGAGTTTATAATACGGCTCTCGCGGTTGACGCGTTTTTTGAAAATAAAACGAAACGGAAAACACCAATAAATTGGTCGCTCGCGATTGTCGCGTCCTGAAAAAGAAACGAACAAACGACCGAAAACGCAGTAGCTGCGTTTCCTGAAAAAAAAAACGAAACGAACAAAAACGATCAAACGGCAATCGCGCTTATTGAGAAAAAAAATGAAACTACGTATTTTCCGGAATTTAAGGCAACGGCGCCTCCACCAAGTGTCAACTAGATTTCCATTTATCGTAGTTGGCGCGGGGGTTTTCGCTCAGGGTAGCGCAGAAAGGTTGACGTTACTCGTCAAGTGAAGGACGCAAACAGATGGGTACAACATTTATATTCACTCACCCCAAATATAAAAAGGTTAAGCCAATAGCTCCCAACATTGGAACTTCACAAACACTAATAGCGTTACGAGCTTCGAAATGCAAATACAAAATACTTATTATACTTATATAACATACCCAATTCGAGAACATGGGTCTCAAATCTGTGGTTTCGGCCTTCCTCGAGGCCCAGGAGCAAGACGCCGATCTCCACGCATCCATACGCTAGCTGTTTGTTATAAGTCAGCTGGTGTATGAATGCCTGGGTATCGGTGTATGGTCCTGGGCTTCCCAGACGGCCGAAACCACGTTTTTGAATCCTTTTGTCTCGAATTCGCTATGGGAGGCTAGTTCGGGAGCATCGGGGGCGCTGGATGGGCCCGGTTGTGCCTGTCGCACTGCCACGGTCGGTTGAATAGCCGTATTTCCCCCCAATCTGCGCTCCAGGGACAACGAAACCTACGACACCCGCCATGATATGGACAACCCACGGATATTCACCTCGACCGCAGCAGTGCAACAGGCACAACGAGGTCCATTCAGCGCCCCGATGGTGCCGAACTAGCAACCTAGAGCCAACTCGAGACCGAGGGTCTCAAAACTTTGGTTTCGGCCGTTCTCGAGGCCCAGGAGCAAGACGCCGATC
>JAIFOV010000222.1:0-38192 GCA_020654155.1 Novius pumilus
CCCATAAGGCCCTGATCTCAGTTGGGGCGGCCCTCGATAAATTTCTAGTAGGGACTCACCATATGAATCGATCTCCTCCATATGCTGTGAAGATTTCGAGGAAATGACATGAGAGTATTATTCATAGCGCGATTGTATCTGAGACATGTATATGTAATAGGAGGAACAAAGACGCTGCCAATTTTTTTGCTTTAAATAATTTCCAAACATAAAACTGTTAGATTTACCGAAAATTAAAATTTTATACGAAGGCACAAAAAATTTACTTAAACTCCTACAGCATTATCACAATTCAAGAAAATTGCAAAAAAGTGTCAAAGTTTTCGATTTTGTTAGCCTGTGGAACATATTTTCCTTCTTCTTCTTTCAAAGGTAATTTGAACACTGCTTGCATGTTCATTGTACCTTCCACAAAATTTTCAACTCTGCTTGCCTCGTCGTTATTCTTCTATTATCTTTTTCTGCACGAGGATGCTACAACTCGTAACACACAAAACAATTAATCCGGAAAATTCATAGAAAATGCATGAGAAAATTACAGTGTAATAGTAAAAACCACCCCCGATGAACTATTAAAAACGAATTATAATCCGATTCACGTGTGAAATAACCAAGTCATCAAATACATGTTTATTCACCCCGACGTGAAATGTTTTCATTCAAAACAAGAAAGCGACAACATACTCATCGAACACACACATTTTAGTGTTGACGTGAACTACTCCATTTTTTTCCTATTCCATGGAATCTATTCAAATTTTTGGATGGTTCGTGTTGATAGAACTCACTCGACGCTTATTTTCCTTTTCCCGACAAAATGGAAACGTTACCTTGTTGACATTTCCATTTGAGCACGTTGGTCTCGATGTGAGAATATTCCGATTGCTCCGATGGACGTTTTTACGACGAATTTTATCACTTGTCTATATGAACCGTCGCATCGGAGCGTTTTGATGAATGTTTGATGAGACTTTTCCGGCACAACGTACTTGAAATGATCAATTTTCAATTATTGATTAATTCGAGTGTAATAACAGGTTCGTTTCCCGTTTTCTGGTGAGTTGACTTAACAACGTCAGCTGCAATTTTTCCCTGCTGTTACTTTTTGTTTGCTCCTCGTCGTAATTCCTTCTTTCGTTTATTTACACGGACGCCAATTGACGGAAGTGACGATAAATTATTTTAAACTTTTATTGTGATTCTTTAGTCCTTCAGTAATCATGATCATAATGATATTCTTTCATAATCTCATATTATAAATATAAAGGCGCGTTTACACGATACTGTCAATCGTCAATGTGTGAATTTTTTTGTCGAGGTCCAGATCTCTTTTAGCAAATTTTCATTGAGTAACATTCGCTAGAAATTGAAACAAAAATCAAGAAAACATGTTTTTTTGTTATAAATGAGAAAATTGATCCCACATCCGATTAGAACAGAAAATTGTACGCATTAGAATTATCTTTCAATTGGTATGTTGTGCAACATCGATCAGTACTCTCAACATGGACTAAAAGGCAAAAAAATAATATAAACTTCGATTTTCTTCTTTTAATTTGTTGTCGGGTCATCCTTGAAGCTTTTAATTTGATAACAATAAAACTTTTTGCTGTCAACATCGTTCAATTTTGTTATTTGAAACGCCATTTCAAAAACAATTAGAACTTATCAAAGTATACATTCAAGAATGATATGAAATGTCTTAAATTTGTTAACAACTATTTTTTGTCGTGGAAAAACATCTTGGTTGGCAGGAAATTATTCAAATATGAATATTGTAGAAATATTGAAATATGTATGTAAGATAGGTTTCGTCTTTTCTTCTCTCAACAAATCTAGATTCGTCAGATGCAGTTTATTACTGTAATTACAAAATAACAATAATATTCGAAATTCAACCTAATTATCCGATTATCTGTGTATACAATGTTTGTACAAGAGCTCACCTGAATCTACAACGAAAGTCACTTTTCCGAAGGCTTAATAAGGAGAAACAAACGTACATAAACTTCCTTGCTAAATGTTCGGCGTGTCGACCACAACTGAACTTATCTCAACCTCACCCAACCTAATCATATTGATCTAAGATGATATTGAAGGGTCAATGAATCTTACATGTATTATGAAAAAAATGACAAATCTAATCAGTGTTTATTCACATGAATAAATCACAAAACAGAAAAATGTATAAATAGTTAATATGTAACAAAACAATAATATATTTGGTTTTCAAATCTCACATGATTTTCTCTAAAAAAATTTGCACTCCTTCCATTTCTACAGCATCTTTGAGTCACAGCTGTCAATGGTGGAAATGAGCTCTTTATTATTGCCATCATTATTTCTGGCCCAAAAAGTTTCCGCCACAGACAGCTGCAATCTTTCTTTATCGGGTTATAACGAATTTTGTTGATTTCCTTGGACTTCCTCCTCCATGACTGATGAACCTATTCAAAATTCTTCATTTTTTACGAAATTTATAATTTGGCAGACGTCTATTTGCATAAGTCATAATAAGTGTCACATAACAAGCCCTGCTTAAATTGGTTATATGCAGCGACAATCGGACCCATCCATTAGGTGTTTATCCAGATAAACACCTAAGTTCTTGGAGGCATCGGTAAAGTGGCTGGCTGTCCATTTCGATGAGCAGACATCCCTTCAAGATTCCACGGGGGTGGGCAGAAGAAAACAACAAAACTTTAGTTTTCCCAGTATGTATTCAGTTTCAGATAGTGCTTTTTACTATAAACCGAGATCCTCTCCAAATCGTAATTCAGATTTGCTTCAGATGCGCTATAGTCCTCGGAATCGAATGGGTAAATTAGCTGCGTATCGTCAGCGAACCTGTGGATCTCTGAGAATCGAATAACTCGATCCAGGTCAAAAGTGTACAACAAAAACAGAAGCGGCACCCCAGACTTCTCCTGACTTAGAAGCACCCGGTCGTCTCTCAGTCAGTCAGCGTCTCTCAGTTGAGTAACTCTTCAAAAAAGATAAGGCCCCCCATGAAGACCCAAATACTCGAGTTTTGCTAGAAATAAAATTATGATCTGCTGCGTCAAACGCCTTGGAATAATCTAGTAAAACCAAAATAGTGGTCAACTCACTATTGAAACCTACTACATAAAACCTTTAGGTATAACAACGAATCATAAAACTTTTTTACACCGCATTCTGCGACGTCAATGTGAACATTTTTGAAGATGCGCGAAATAAGTCGAATTTGAGCCAAATGATGCACACTCCTTTATTCTTTACCCAATGCATCTGCTGACTAATTTAACAGCTCATCATTTGATTTAGTACTTCAAATACTTTTTCAACCTCTGCCTACTAGCGACATCGACTGTAGTATACCACGACAGAACTGGGCCAACACTTTTTCAACACTGCGGGTCTGCTTATATACCGTTACGACTCCCCCACTCTCGCCGAAATCGTAACTAGAAGCGATGATGCGCAAGCCGCTTAGGTGGGAGCTGGCGCATGCGTTGATGCCATCGTGGGTTCCGTCGCATCATTACCAGACATTTACGAATTCGAATAAAAAGCGATAGAATTTTCGACTTGTTGTATGGTGTACAATACCGTATGTGGAAACATTTCAATCGCTTTCTCAGCACTCTGATTCGAACACAGTTATCTTTACAGAAAAATGCAAGAGGCATTTTTTCAACCTCCATAAAAAATTCTTTTAATGACCTATATTGTCCTCGAGGTGGGGTATTTGCGAGAAACTGAATATCGTGACCTTTTTATCTTAAGAAATCATGGAAATCAAATTCTAATATTGTTAGAAGGTGTTATTTCTCACCAACCCGGTGATAGGGTATAATTTTCAAAATCCTCTGAAAAGTAAGTCACGGCGGGACCGGGAATCGAACCCGGACCTCCAGCTTTACGCGCTATTGCTCTACCATTAAGCTACCCCGACTATGACTTATTTTTCAATTTTTTCCGGCTAACTTGTTAACTTTGATAATCTTGGACTTCATCACAGAAAGCCATGCAAGAGAATCAATTTAACTGAAACGCCGGCTCTGCGTAATCCAACGCTAATCGTGAATTGATGTTAGAAGGTGTTATTTCTCACCAACCCGGTGATAGGGTATAATTTTGAAAATCCTCTGAAAAAAAATTGAAAAATAAGTCATAGTCGGGGTAGCTTAATGGTAGAGCAATAGCGCGTAAAGCTGGAGGTCCGGGTTCGATTCCCGGTCCCGCCGTGACTTACTTTTCAGAGGATTTTCAAAATTATACCCTATCACCGGGTTGGTGAGAAATAACACCTTCTAACATCAATTCACGATTAGCGTTGGATTACGCAGAGCCGGCGTTTCAGTTAAATTGATTCTCTTGCATGGCTTTCTGTGATGAAGTCCAAGATTATCAAAGTTAACAAGTTAGCCGGAAAAAATTGAAAAATAAGTCATAGTCGGGGTAGCTTAATGGTAGAGCAATAGCGCGTAAAGCTGGAGGTCCGGGTTCGATTCCCGGTCCCGCCGTGACTTACTTTTCAGAGGATTTTCAAATTCTAATATTGTAGCAATATAAAATTTGCTAATTGATAACATAAAACATTTCTTCTAAAGATTTGTTTTTCGGGAAAGCTCCTATCGCCGATGAGGCGTTTCCTCTTTAGATTGCAATTCCAATACGCTGCATCAAGAAAATCGTTGGTCTAGACTTGGCTATTTTCTGATTGATCAATCTTCCCAATTTTTCAACAAGATCCAATGCCTGATCAAATCAAGCACCAACGGTCTCGATGGCGACTGGGAGAAAGATAAGATTTTTATTCAATTAGAAACCTGTATTTTCATATCTTGACTTTTACTGCTTCTTCTGCAACTTTGACAGCACCACTGCATGATAATTTCAAGTATAAAGGGATGACCGTGTCTGAAGAGGTCGCATCCCATGTGAGACATTGTACTCTAGCCCAAGGTATTAAAGTTATTCCGTCTGCACGTGAGTTGTCTTCTAGTGACAGACCAGCTCCTAAAAAATTTGGAATGCCTGTTTCGAATAGGTAATTAATACGTCTTCCTTTCTTCTTCAGACGTCACTGATGTAGAATCTACCGATTTTCCACAAAAAATTCCAAAATCAAATCGTCCCGTTCGAAAAACGCTTCTTCTCATAATATTATGTCACGTATCGAATTATCGCTCACACGAAAATATTCGAAAAAAAGTTAGCTACGAACCGTCCAAAAACGTGAGGCCGTTTTCAAGCAAAACGGCAGAAAAGCGAGAAAATTGGAAAAATTTCCCTTGTGTGCCGAAGGTATACGATAGCCCTCCGGAAAGTTCCGAACGGACGCGTCGACAGATCTAAATTAAAGGAGCCGGTCCGGCCTTTGCAGGGTAAATATCGATGTACCTATCGAACGAACTGAATAAAAACTATAAATTTCGAATATTCGCCTACCGATCGCGTAAGGATGGATCCTTGTCGTTATTTCGAGTTCGTTTAATTCGGAATGAGTTTGTTTTAATCGTCAAATCGAGCACCTCCGTGTACGCGTTATAGTAGCCGCGGTAGTCGAGTGCTCGGTTTCGTACTGAGTGATCTCGCGTTCGAAACCACGACGGCCTTCAATTTTTTTTTCACCGGCATAATATTTTATATTATATTATATTATTATTATATTATTATATTCTATTTATATCATAATATTATTATTATATTAATTTGAATATCGATTGAATTAATTATTCGAATATTATTATTATAGCAATCTATATGTATTCAATCCTTTAACGAACAATTCTCGGGTACAAAGTAATTCATCGTTATGAAAGAAAAGAATAAATGTAAAAATTGGAAAAAAATTCAATCCCTAAAAAGTATCGTTCTCAGCATAAAAAATAAATGAAACATAAATTACTTTCAATAGAAATTGAAATTGAAATTTCGAAATGCGTTTTTAAAGAAAACATCAGACACTTTACCGTATATCATGGCTGTGGTTTGGGCACAACCAAATTGACAAAAAAAAACGATTCAAAAATAAAAAATCAATTATAAAAAAACGAAATTATAAGACAAAAAAGATTTCTTTTCAATGGAGTAGAATAAAAGAATATAGCATGAAAAATAAACGAAGAAAAAAATCATTTCATAGTTTAAAATATGAATAATTGAAAAAAAATTTCAAAACGCTATTTAAATGAGAAAGCGGACATTATCCACACCACACTTTACAACCGTATAGCCTCCATTTGGTTTCAGTAAAGCCAAAATGACCGAAGCAAAATACAAAAAATAAATTCACACCGTGACATTCACATCGAAATTTGACCGGATTACAAACAAACGTATATCCTCTCTCAATTTTTGTAACTATTTCAAAAAAATTCGATACGCTTATCTCTCTTAGAAGAGGTCGGACGAAAATAAAAGAGAAGGCGGCCGAAGGCTGGCGGAGGGGCCGACATTACGAGGGGTACTACTTAAGTTTTGAGATAAACAAATGTTTAAAAGTGGAAATGGCTTTATTGTTTCTCAAAATATTCTCCATTGAGATCGATACACTTTTGCATTCGTTTGAACCAGTTGTCGAAACATTTTCTCCATTCCGATAAAGGTACCTCCGAAACATGCGATTTGAAAGCATCAACCGCTTCTTCGGGTGTAGAAAAACGGTGACCTCGCAATTTATTTTTGATCAGCGGGAATAAAAAGAAATCATTGGGTGCTAAGCAAGGACTGTATGGTCGATGGCCCGTCAATTCGATGTTTTGACTACCTAGAAACTCCTTTGTTTGGGCTGATGTGTATGAGCTTGCGTTGTCCTGGTGGAGAATGATTCTTTTTCTGCTGTTGGTTTCCCTAATTTTACCAATCACTTCTGGAAAACAAATGCTGGTATACCATTCGGAATTAACCGTTCTACGTTTTTCTAGAGCGATGGTGGCAATATGACCAGTTATTCCGAAAAAACAGGCAACCATTTGTTTCGAAGTGCTCCGTGCGCGAACGACTTTTGTTGGGTTTGATTCATTTTGAAACACCCATACAGTCGATTGTTGCTTAGTTTCGGGTTCATATGCATAGATCCATGATTCGTCACCTGTTACGATCTTATAAACGTCTTTTGAAGCACCGCGATTAAATTTTTCCAACATTTCTTTGCACCAATCGACGCGAACTTTTTTTTGAGTCACTGTCAAGTTATGCGTTATCCAACGAGAACAACTTTTTTGGCGGCCAAATGCTCATGCAAAATTGAATGTATGCGAGTGGAACTAATGCCCAAGTTTGCCTCAATCTCACGGTATGTCACATGACGGTCTTTCATCATCAGTTCACGCACAGAATCGATGTTTTCTGGCACAACAGCCGATTTTGGACGACCCTCACGAAAATCATCCTGCAGTGAAGTGCGACCACGATTGAATTCGGAAAACCAACGGAACACGGTGCTTCGAGATGGTGCTTCACCACCAAAAGTCAAAGCGAGTTGATCGGCGCACTGCTGTTGATTTAATCCACGTCGAAAGTCGTAAAAAATCATCGCTCTGAAATGTTCGCGCTTTAATTCCATGTTTGAACGGAGATAAATATTTCAAGCGTCTGTGGACAACTCAAATCGAACTCGTATGATAAAACGTTCTGAGTAACGTGAACTATGAAAATGTCAAATTCTACGATAACAGTGTCAGATTTGACGTATCATCATCGGTGTTGCCATATCTCAAAACTTAAGTAGCAACCCTCGTATGAACCCGAAGTGTCTCTCCACCCGGCCGAAGGCCAGTCAAGTCGCGAGACAAGCGAGCGATCTGGTTAAAAAACTGTAATGAAGGTATATACACAAAATCAGCACATTAGGAATATTTCCGCAGATTGGATTTCAAAATGCCTTAAATGACTGTATTTTCAACGGTTTAAGCGCGACATCCAAAACCATTTTTTGCCAACATGGTACTGCAAAAAGGGCTGATTTTTTTTTCATTTTGACTATCCTATAGCTTTCACAATACCGTAAGTAAACATTAACTGTGTCTTATGAAGAATCTTCTGTTTTCGTTTAAGCATCTGCGCCATTTCCCTTCTTTTCAGAATCCGCCCAATCTAATATAGAACCTAACAGATGGCAAAACTGGTAATTATCGTTCGTTCAATCTTACGCAGCTGCACCAAAAATTATAAACCAGGTTTTAAAGTGATTAGGGGTTCTTACAGTTTTTATCTGCTGTTATTCCTTTCCAAATTCATCCCGATGACAAAAAAGATCATCTTCGTCGCGTCTGGGATAACATCACCGTGCACTAAACAGCCAATTTTTGGAAGAGATAGGTTTCGATCGGAGCATAACACCCGGATTATCCGGGAGAAATTGCCAATTAAAAACGTTTCCGCTGAAACGTGAAAAAAAAACGCAACGAATCGAACAGGGGGAGTGTCAAATCGCAATTAACCGTGTGATGTAGCGTCCGATCGGAAAGGTATTCTGTTTACATCGCTCGACGATACAACGACCTATCATTTCCATAATCCGGCGATTGTCGAAAACGAATGGCACTCGGCCGGCAATAAAAAGCTACTGCTAGAAGCTGCTTAGTGCTTATCCTCCCCGAGCGGCATTGTCGTTCTGATCGATTCAATATGCCAATCGAATGAAAAACATCCGCGGGTTTGCCACTGGCCTTCGGGCACAGGCGTCGCCGTCGAGTGTCAATAAATAAAGATCCCTGTCAATGAACGTTTCTGACGCACAACTCTCCTCTCGACCGGGCTTTTATTTCCTTGCCACCGGCAACCCAACGATGGAAAGATTTAGGGCTGACGTTATAAATTTAGGATCCTTGCAAAAAATTACTTCGCTGTCATTTAGAGGAAGGCGAATCGTAATGATTTTTTCGTTATAGCTGTAACTTAATCGCCCAATGTCTCGAGGAGTCGCTAAGACGTTAAAAATATCAACTTATTTCGAGGAGTATCCATTAAATGAATACGATATGATTGAAACAGCTTTTCTATAAAATCAACATCACCTTCTGCTAAAGTCTTGCAGAGATTAAAGCTAAATACTATGTCAACAAATCATAACTTTAGAGAGTGCGATAACTGCTCTGATCTTTATCCCCTCCGCATTGAAGGTGGCGTATTTCAATCAAGTTTAACCAGATCGCTCGCTTCGCTCGCGACCTGACCGGCCTTCGGCCGGGTGGGGGGGCCCTTCGGGCCCCCCAGGCCGGGGCCGTCGGCCCCTCCGGCGGCCTTCGGCCGCCTTTTTTCATTTCCATACGATCTCTTAGGTCAGTATAGGCATAACGAATTTTTCTGGAATATTACCAAAATCGTTACGAAAATTGAAAGAACATTTGGTTGCAATGCGGTCGATTTTCGATGTGAATGTCACGGGATGAAGGAAACTGTTTTTTATTCAGGCTATGTTCGGATTGTAGCGATAATATAAGATCTTAAAGTGTGCGGATGATGATGTTCATTTGATTTTCTAGTATTCATATTCAAGGGTGTGAAGTAATTTGTTCTTCGTTATATTTAATGCTATATTCTTTTATTCTACTCCATTGAAAAGAAAATTTTTTCCTTATATAAGTAGTTTTCATAGTAGTAATCGAAAATCTGTGAATATATTTTTCGTTTTTTCATTTCGGCTTTCATCGAACCAAAGCGGGGCTATACGATTTTAAAGTCAGTTATGGATGAAGGACAGAGATTAATTTTGCTCTGCTAATACCAGAACGGGAGGTATACGCTTGCAAATGGTCAGTGTAACATATTAGATGCGTAATAAAGGTTGCAAGTATTAATAACCAGATCGCTCGCTTCGCTCGCGACCTGACCGGCCGTCGGCCGGGTGGGGGGGCCCTACGGGCCCCCCAAGTCTCGGCCTTCGGCCCCTCCGACGGCCTTCGGCCGCTTGGCAGCCTTCGGCCGCCTTTTTTTATTTCCATACGATCTCTTAGGTCAGTATAGGCATAACGAATTTTTCTGGAATATTAACAAAATAAGGACGTTTAATGCTATATTCTTTTATTCTACTCCATTGAAAAGAAAATTTTTTCCTTATATAAGTAGTTTTCATAGTAGTAATCGAAAATCTGTGAATATATTTTTCGTTTTTTCATTTCGGCTTTCGTCGAACCAAAGCGGGGCTATACGATTTTAAAGTCAGTTATGGATGAAGGACAGAGATTAATTTTGCTCTGCTAATACCAGAACGGGAGGTATACGCTTGCAAATGGTCAGTGTAACATATTAGATGCGTAATAAAGGTTGCAAGTATTAATAATAATAACGAGAATTCGAGATCGCAACGACGCGACGCGACGACGAGGATGATGAAATGGAATTCGTATTCGGTCCCGTATCGTTCGAAGTCGGAAATGCGTGCATAAGAATGCCCAAGTTAGATGCACCGAATCGATTATTTTTACGTATCTCATCGATTTTCTTGAAAACGGTAGTCGATAGCTAAAAACGATGAGATAAGCAATTGTTCATGAAAATATGGCGAAACGTTTGGTGAAAGATCGAAAGCGGTGTAATTATTATCAGTCGAGTTATCACTCATCGAAAAACCGATACTTTAAGAAGGTTTCAAAAATTTTTTTCTCAGAAACGGTTTATTTTAGGTAGGTAAAGTAAACGAGGCGAATGTAGCCCTATTTGATAGAAATTGAATGGTAAAAATCTCAAAGCGTTGGTGGTTTTAGAAATTGAGTTATATCAAAAAATGTTAAAACATCTTTGGCATTTTGATGTTTTGAGTATATCTGGAGAAATAATTTTCCGATTGCGCTGGAATGAGGAATCAGACCTGGAGACCGTTGCTGTCCATCTTTTCCCAAAATTTCGTCGTTCTACGTAGCGCCGTTTAGGCTGTAGCGTGAACAGAAAATTTTGCCGCACACACATACACACACACACACACATACATACATACATACATACGCACATACTACCTCGATCGCGGAACGACGGCAAGGTATAACGCTTTACGCCCGTTCACTTCGTGAGTCGGGCAAGCGTTTACGCCCGTTCACTTCGTGAGTCGGGCAAGCGTATACAAGGAGGCGAATGTAGCCCTATTTGATAGGAATTGAATGGTAAAAATCTCAAAGCGTTGGTGGTTTTAGAAATTGAGTTATATCAGAAAATGTTAAAACATCTTTGGCATTTTGATGTTTTGAATCGATTTTGCTGCAAAAGCGCTATTTGTAGCACTTTCATCGACAAAGGCAATTATAGTGAAAGAAAATAAGACTCTTTTAGTGAAAATTTGGGAGCGCTGACTGTAATGGGGGCCATGCTATGGATGAAATATCCAGCGAAAACGTACAATTTTGAAATTTTGAATTTTTTTCTCAAAATCTATAAACACCACTGTTAAGATGTTCCTATAAAAAAGACTTCAATCAAGATTTTCTTT
Source organism: Novius pumilus (assembly GCA_020654155.1). Lineage (NCBI taxonomy): Eukaryota > Metazoa > Arthropoda > Insecta > Coleoptera > Coccinellidae > Novius > Novius pumilus. The sequence continues at coordinate 11,414 of JAIFOV010000222.1, forward strand.
GATATAAAAAAGTTTCGTGTCGCTATCTATAATAGCTTTTGAGTTATCCAGAGTAAAAGAAGAAAAATTCAATTTTCTTTCACTTCTTTGATCAAATCTCAAAATTCTCGCCAAGTCACCATTCGTTTACTCATTCTATCTAAAAAATACATTCTTAGGTACATTTTTGCCGAATCTCGAACCCGTAGCTCCGAAAATAAGGTCGCAAAAAATTCCCGAGATTTTTTCAGTTTTTCGAGTATATCTGGAGAAATAATTTTCCGATTGCGATGGAATGAGGAATCAGACCTGGAGACCGTTGCTGTCCATCTTTTCCATCTTTTTCGTCGTTCTACGTAGCGCCGTTTAGGCTGTAGCGTGAACAGGAAATTTTGCCGCACACACATACGCACACACACACACACATACATACATACATACATACGCACATACTACCTCGATCGCGGAACGACGGCAAGGTATAACGCTTTACGCCCGCTCACTTCGTGAGTCGGGCAAGCGTATACAATAATATTGTAATAATTCACAATTAACTGTTGGTTAATCTTGATTACAACTGTCAACCATGCAGAAGATAGGAAGAAACCACTGCACTAAATTCCCTACCGGACATCGACACATAGAATATGAAATAGGCCAAAAAGGCCAGCCGTCCCTTCGACAGTGATACCAGAAATCCCATGGCAAAGATTTAAGGAAACATTAATGACGCAACTTGGAATGTTAGCAGCCTCTTGCGACCAGAAAAGATATACAACACAATTAAGGAGATGAAACATTTAAATATTGACATGTTGGAATTGTGTGATACGAGATGGAAGAATAGCGATAAACATCAGATAGATGCCGATCGTTTCATATACCATTCCAGCTCGCATGAATTTTCCAACTGTTGTGATTATCATCAATTCTAGAACTGAAGGAGACAATATTAGCTTTGTGTCAAATTCCAATGGTGCTATATTGATCCGAATGGAAACGAAGCCGAGAACTACATATTAGCGTAACTCAAGTGTATGCACCTACTGCATATAAGTTAAAACACTATATACGTGTCGAATTTTCCTTCGATATCTCTAAAGTCATTGCGGAAATTAAGAATATACGGTTTGATTATGTGGAATGTTGACGTCGCTCGAGGTCAGGGGTCGGCCTTTGGCCCCTGGAGGCTTTGGCCGCCTTCTCACCCTTTGACTCGACCACATCCATATATACCTATAGATCACTCTAAAATGATAGATCACTTCCCTCTATAACTCTATAATTGTTAGCCATTTCATCAAAACCCGCATTGATATGTTTGGATCTTCCTGTGCTATTGCCAGAGTCCTCTACAAACTTATTGAAATGCAGATATACGCTTGCAATTGAAAAGAGAGACAAAGACAATAATTTGGGTCTACTAATACCATAAATAGAGGTATACGTTTGCAAATGGTCTGTGCAATATGTCACATGCTTAATGAAGGTTACAACTATTACAAATTTCAATCATGACTCATATTGTCATTGAAAAAATTGGCAAATCGGAATTATAATCCAAATAAAAAGTTCCATTCGTTGAAATTATACTTGATTTAATCGGTTAGAGACTGATACGCTTACCATACGTAAAATTACAAAACGTGCCGCACGTCATCTCAACAACATATGCGCTGAAGATACTGCATACAGAGTGTCCAACAATTAGACCGACAAACTTCTAGTGGATGTTGTAGACATTATTTTAGGCCGAATCAATCGAAATCACTCCATCCAAAAATGCTTCGTTAACCAGCTGGAGCCCGTTGAAAATGACGTCCAGTCAAGACTTTTTGTCACATATCTCCTAAACCACCAAAACTATTGCAATTGTCGATTTTGGCTAATTTCAAAAATACGCATCAAATTGTTTGAGTGAATTTTTCTATGTCAAGCATAGGCGTATCATTTTGGAGGGGCAAAGGGTATTTTTACTGAAAACTTTCATTTTTTCACAAGTTTTGCATCAAATTCATAAACTATGATATTTTTTCTTGAAGAAAGGTGCTCTTGTGTGATATCGCCCAGATGCTCTAGTTTTGAGAAAAATTGATTTCAAATTTTTTCTCGGTTTATTTTACTCAATACTCGATTTTTAAAGAATCATAATAAAGTAGATGAAATATTAATTTATTACACTTTTAAAATTAATTTAATTAATCGGATAACAACACGGAAAATTTTCACAAATCTTTGCGGCAACACGATGATTTCTACATAAAAAATTTGCATTAATTCACGCATTTAAAATAATGGTGGTCGCGTTCGCAAAAATTGTTTTATGAGGTAAAGTTTCGATAAAATATCAGAAAAGAAGTGCAAGAAATTGATATTTCATTTACATCATTATGATTCTTTAGATAACGAGTATTGAGTAATAAACCGAGAGAAAATTTCAAATCGATTTTTCTCAAAACCTGTGCGTCTGGGCTATATGACACAAGGGCACCTTTCTGCAAGAAAACATATCATAGTTCATGAGTTTGATGCATACCTTGTGAAAAAATAAAAGGTAAAAAAGTTTTCAGTAAAATACCCCAAGGAGATACGCCTATGCTTGACATGGGAAAAATTCATTCAAACCATTCGATGCGTATTTTTGATATTAGCCATGTTTTAAAATTTTAATACTTTTGATGGAGCCGTTTTGGAGATATGTGTCCAAAAGTGTTGCCTGGACGTCATCTTCAGAGGGCACCAGCCCTCAACTAAGCATTTTTGGAATATGTACTATTGGTCGAATCGACCTTAAATAATGTCTAGAACATCTAATAGAAGTTTGTCAGTCTAATTATGGGACATGCTGTATATGCTTCATCTCGAAATCGATTTGTTTCGGTAAAAATTGGTGATTACCTTGATTTTTCCATTTAACAAACGAACAGTTCGCATCGTAAATTGAATTTTGTGAAAGAGATTGAAAGATAACCGTTCACTGCTCCACTTCATCCTGGGGCTCTCCTCCAGCGTATATGGCAGGGCGCACGTACATCAGCCATACTGATGAGTCCTAGTACTCCGACAACTAATGGATCCATAGTTCATATATTGGTGACATCGACGTGATGATCCCCGGTGAGTCACGATCCGCGGTGCAACAGCTCTGTTTAAGTGCACATCACCCGACCGCACGGTACCGTGGCACGGTATTTTTTCGGAACGGTCGCCTGAGTCGTACGTCTTGTGTGATACCGGTATTCCCATCTCTACATCCAATATTTTATTTGAAAGCTCTTTCAACACTCTGTAATATATTGAATTTATGTGCTCATAAAACCGTTCTTCATTTGACCCACAAGCCTTCCTCCATGAGGTAACAGGTCAAAAAGAGCTACTCGGGAATTTCAGATATTGGCCAAACATGTTCATGATACAGGTGACCAAATTTCTTATAACAACTTCTCTATTCTTGACAAGTGCGATAATTTGAGAACGAGGGAAAATCTTGAGATGATACGTGTAGTTCAAGAGGATGGAACTATGAATAATAAATCTGACATAAATAAATTAAATAACATTATCTTTTACTTGATAGAAATTGACAACGATTTACGACATCAGAGATTTTTTCATAACACTTATTTATAAATGACAGATCCCTTTTTCCTTGATTCAAGTTGTCAATACCTGTCAAAGTCTATAACGATAAGAACTTGTGTCACAGTGAATAATTTGAATAAGTTATGATTTTTGCTTCAGACTAATGCGTAACCACTATTTTCGAACCTCATAACTGGAAGGTATAGTAGTTAAGATCGATTTGTAAGTCAGACGTCTTCAGTGCCATAAAATAATTCTATTTTAGGTCCTGATGATGGTGACAACCTGAGTACCGAAAGCTCGATCGTGTTTAATCAGTAAAGAGTAAACGAATGTATTCTAGGAACTATGGATGCGATGTTGTCTGACATCACATAAGTTCACAATGCGTTTCGTCCTTGGCACACGCACTGGACTCATGGCTTACGTTCATGTGTGTCCTGCCTCATACGCTGGGTGAGAGCCCCAGGATGAAATGAAGCAGGGGACGGTTATAAGCTACGACGGACGACAGATAAACGAGAGCGTTACTCGTGCGCGCCATCTCCTGTGCGGTAGTAGAATTCCCCACATCACTTGCCCACCACACATTAAAAGAAAAATATTGTAGATTATTCGGTATTTGGAAAAGAAGGTTTTCTTGTCTGAGAAGTGCATTAAGAACTCGACTGAATACATCAGTAGCAATCATTTGTGCAACAGCAGTGCTTTATAATAAAGGACTGTTGCAAAATGAAAATAGTACTATGGATGATGAAGTTGAATCTTCAAATACTGCAGAAGTTAACAGGATGGGTTCATCATTTCGTACAGCCTTCATAAATTCTAATTTTAATTGAACTCGGTATTTTTAAATATATTATGTATTAACAAAATTCAGTATTTTCAAATAAATATATTTAAGATATAATAATAAATTCATAAAAAAAACTGCTAGCTCTTATTTCCCCATTTTTTTCAGGTGCTCCTCTAATTTCAGCTGCGCTAATTGTGATTCTACTTCTGCTGTTTTCATTCGTTTTGCGTGCTGTTGTCTTTATTACAATATTGTTTCTCTAATTTTTAATATACGAAAACTCTTTTCATCATTTGACTCAATATCTTCATTTTTTTTGCTACTTTTTGACTCTGGGGTTCCCATTCCACTTTTGATAATCATGATTTCTGCTGCGTGGTCCATTGGGTTTTCATCTGCAACAAACATATAAATTGAATTTTGACAGACCAGCAACCCCAACTTGAATTTTCACCAAGTATTACTTAACAATTTAATTAAATTAAAAAGATTTTATTACCTATATCTCTTTGATAGGTAGCTAAGCTATCCCATACACATTCAACTTCAACATCGAGGTTTGGTGCAGCTGCATCTACAAAATCTATCACAGGATCGTCTAGATGCTTAATGGGGGACTACCACCTGTCTTCAGTTGTTTTTGTCGCATGGATGTATTCAATTTCCTTTTTCTTAAAAGAAAAATGAATTGAGTAAATAAAAACCAAAGCGTCTTTGCACATCACTTCTCCAATTGTTTTTGGGATCGCTGTGAAAATCCCTGGCTATTGAATGTACCACAAATTCTTGTCCACGCCTCATTTTTCCCTTTAATTGTGGTGCCATCCGTCTTTTTATTTTCTATTACATTCGATTGTTCCGTAACTAGTTGCACTAGAAGCAATTTTGCCCTCTCGCTGAACACACTTTTCTCCATTTTAATAATCGAGGTGTACCCAACACAAAACTTACGAACAATGAACATAACTGTCGATTAAGGTTTCCGGCGTAAATAAATTCTACGAATCTAAAAATATCTAGCCTACAGTAAAATTCTTTCACTTTGACGATGTTGCCTCAGGTAAGGGAACGTTGAGAGCGTTCTATGAAATGCGCGCTAAGGGTGAGTACTGAGGATCCCTTACCGGAGTGATACTTATCCCCTCACCTTGAGGATCGACTGTGAATACGGGCATTATAGACATCGGGATGGATGGATGACTGGGCGAAAGGTTGTGTTGGTGATCTCCAGTGGTCGGGCGGCACAGCCTGACGGTCACACTGCACGTCGGTGTCACCAATATAGGAACTATGGATCCGCGATGTTGTCGGATCGCATGCGTTTCGTGGGAATACGTGCTGGACTCATCAGTGTGGCGGATGAACGTGTGACCTGCCATATACGCTGGGGAAACGAGAGCGTTACTCATGCGCTCCATCCGCCGTACGGTAGCCGAAATCCCCACACTCTCAATATCTTAAAGAATGAGCCGATTTCATTAACGGTCTAAAATCAAGAAAACTCTATCTCTTTTCAAGAAAATGCTATGATGAGAACAATGAAGCCGCTTATTACAAATCTGACAAACTTTAAAAATGTTGTAATGACGAGAATTCTTTTCTATTTTTGAAACTTTCAAAAAATTGAAGGAAAATCTGGGCTGTTCATTTGCTTACCTCCAAGCATAAGAAATTCAGTTTGATTCGATGAACTCTTTCAAGTTATTTGTTACCCCTTAAACTGCTACACGGAATCTCGTGAATAATTGTACAAACCTCAATATAAATCTTATAAATTATTTTGCAGAAATAAATTAATTTCTGAAATTTATAAGTCAACAGAAATTTTCGATAAATTTTATCATAATTTCTGAAAAATTTCTTTGGAATCGATTTTGATTTTTGAAACCCATTTCAGATTTTTTCAAGCATTTCACATAAATTTTGCGTTTTTAGTTTTTCTGAAAGCGCTTTTTTTTGAATTTGACGAATTTTTCTCAGCCACATCATAAGTTTTTTCATTCACAGTGATTTTGTTAAAACTACTTCGGCAAGGGAAGACACGAAGGACCAGAGAGTTTTTTGTGGAAACTCACAAACCAATAACGAAAATCCACATGGGAAGGCAACACAAAAATTCATCCCAGATAATTATACCAGAAGACAGTGAAGACATAAATGATTTCCTTTCTACAAACAAACGTAGTATGAAAATACTTAAAAGAATTCCTAAAGGTGCCAGACATTCAGCAGCCAGCAAATTAACAACTGTGATTGACTCTTGCGTGGATAAAAATGACTTAATTTCTTCGCGACCTCTATTGACTTTCGCGTTTACCTGCTTGTTTGTTCCAGTAAAAACTAAAAATCAATCGCTTTCTCGACTTGTGAAGAAAAATATTGACGGTTCTAATCTAGAACAATGTAAAACGAGCACCTCATCATTTTCACTTTCTAGAAGAGTAGAGTCTAAGGTAGCTGAAGGTGACATACGGGGAGCGGTTAAACTACTCGCATCAATGGATTCTCTTGCACCTGAGACTGAAGTAACTTATAAAAATCTGTTAGACAAGCATCTAAAACTAAGAGATATTGAAAACTTACCAGACCCTCCTTTACTTGAAGACATCTGCTTAGAAGTGAAAGAAGAAGAAGTAATCAAAGCAATCAACAGTTTTCCAAACGGATCAAGTTCCGGCATAGATGGATTACGGCCACAACATTTAAAAGATTTAATATCTTTAAGTAATGGAGTTGCTGCTTTACGTTTAATCAAATCTATTACCCGAATGTGCAATTTTATCCTAAAGGGAAAAATGAATCCAAATGTTTGGAGTATTTTCTTTGGTGCGAACCTGTGTGCCTTGAACAAAGCAGATGGAGGTATTCGCCCTATTGCAGCTTGTACAGCAGTGTCCGTAAACCTACGTCCAGTGCGGTTAGGATTTGCAACTAGAGGAGGCTGTGAAGCTGTAGTTCATACAGCAAGAACTTATATAGGAGAAAACGCTAATACTAACAAAGTATTCCTTAAAATTGATTTTAAGAACGCCTTCAACAGTGTGTATCGAGATGCAATGCTGACATCTGTCAAAGAGAAAACGCCGATTCTTTATGGATATTTCTGGCAAGCTTATTCCAAAGCAACAACTCTATTTTACAACAAATGGACCATTTCGTCAGAGTCTATTCAACAAGGCGATCCGGCAGGACCATTACTTTTCTGCTTGATTATACATGAAACAATTCTGAAAATGAAGTCTGAACTAGTTATGTTTTATCTTGACGATGGAACATTAGCTGGAGCTCCTGAAACAGTTTTGGAAGATTTCAAAACTCTCATAACGGAGTCTGAAAAGGTAGGTTTATGCATAAATCCTACAAAATGCGAGCTTTTTGACTGTGGTCGACTAGATGAAAATATGAAGATGCAATTCAACTTTGTTTGTCCAGGGATACGATACATGGACAAACTGTCACTACTTGGAGCTCCCATTTCACAAAACTTAATTCTTTTTGAATTCTTTTTGAAGAAGCAGGAAGAAGTCTAATTACTATGCTCTCGTTTGCATGAGCTTAAAAACCATCATATTGCATATTACCTGCTGAGAAACTGCTTTGCAGTTCCGAAATTGATGTACCTGCTAAGAACGACCCCACTGTGGAGCTTTCCAGATTATTTGAAGAACTTCGACCAAGATATCAAGAGCTGCTTAGAATACATATTTAATTGTACACTCCACGCCGACTCTTATCAACAAGCCACTCTTCCCATACGTAACGGAGGAATCGGTATACGCAAAATTGCGGACTTGTCCCTTCCTGCATTTCTTTCTTCAGTTCATGCGAATGCAAAACTTGTCAATTTAATGATGCAAAATAACTCAGATAAGCTTACATTCGCTGGCGTACAAGAATCTTTACAGGAATGGATTATACGATTTGAAAAAGTCCCTGAAATAAGTTTCGTACAACGATTCTGGGACAAATTTGTAATTGATGAAATATCTTCTTCGTTGCAACTTAAATCAGAAGCAGACAAAACCATTTTTTCTGCTCTGACACGAAAAGAATCTTCTTCATGGCTTTCGGCATTACCTTCTCGTACGATAGGAACCCTCCTTGATAATAACACCTTCCGTATTTCAATGGGATTAAGACTTCGTATCAAAATTTGCCAACCTCACACTTGTGTTCGCGGAGAAAACGTGGACGAATATGGTCGACATGGGTAAAGTTGTCAAAAAAGTTTAGGACGATATAATAGACATGTTGAGTTAAATGACATAATATTTCGATCCCTATCCACCGCTAAAATACCGTCAAGACTGGAACCAATTGGTCTATCCAAAGATAGCAAAAGACCGGATGGGATAACCCTCACCCCATGGTCTGAAGGAAAATGTTTGGCATGGGACGCGACTTGCTCGGATACAATTGCGAAATTATATCAACATATAGCTACAAAAGAACCTGGACTAGTTGCCCAACATGCAGCTTCTTTAAAAATTAAAAAATATGAAAGTATTCTAGACGAAAATATCACATTCCTTCCATTTGCAGTGGAAACTTTTGGCCCGTGGTGTGATGAAGCGTTGAAATTTGTTAAATCAGTTGGGAAACTCATTAGGCAACAAACATCGGAGATAAGATCGACTGAATTCCTTTACCAACGAATACGAATTGCAATCCAGCGAGGAAATGCTATCTCTGTAATGGGCACCTTCCCCCAAAGTGATTCTCTTTCTGAAATTTTTTACTTTCTTAATAACCATAGATAGTTTTTACAAACAAAGATGTAAACATTTTTCATACGAAGTGGAATGTTAAATAAATTCTGCTGTAACTTGAAAAAATAACGAAAGAATCCAATATTTAATTTAAACAAAAATGAATCGTTCGTGCCAAGCCAACTTCGAATTACCTCCTTTCTTGTCAATGGTGTGTTAACAACTCTCTCTAAAACCTGCGTTCTCCTTCCCTTCAAAGGCTAGTCGAACGCAGGGGTCTACAATTCTTCTTGGATAATGCGTGAACACACGGCAAGCTGCATTTGATTTGGATTGATTTCTGGGCTTTCTATAATCTCTCTTTTAACTTCAAATGACTCATTTAATTTAGATTCTTAAACTTTTTCATTTGGATGCGTAATCCTGTTATGTCTGATCAACCTGTTTGTTGCGCTTGTAACAACATCGCAGATAAATAATGGTTACAAAATTACTTTCTGATCAGTTTCTAATCGTTCATAAATTTGAGGTTATGATGAAATAACACAGAAATGTCAGTCACTTTGAACACAGAAAAATGATATAATATGTTGCCTTGTGTCAACTGACCACGTCCAATTCCAAAACGAAGGTACTTTAAACAAAAATAAGTCCTTTTTTTTTCATCACCGTTTCAGATTTTCGACTATGACAATCTACTCAGTCCAATTCACATTACTTTCCTTACAAAGAAATCATTATTAAATCCAAAAATATTTTGTCATTTACCAAAAAACGAAACATTTAATATTGGATTTGTCTAAGATAACCTCAAAGAGTAAGAAATATCCAAAGTGCTCCTTTACTCTTAAATAATTATGGTATCATTAATTGCATACACGAATTTAAAGCTGTAACACTCATACTCACAAAATCAGTCGTTTTTTTCGATTAATAAACGTGCTTGTTTTTTAAATATAGCTGTTTGAAATTTTCTTTATGGAGGTTTTAACGAGAATCAAAGTTACATTAGAAACTGCCTTTGACCTTTAAATATTTGTGACGTCAGCAATTGCCTTATCTATCAGTTAAGTGTTCTTGTTTTCTATGTTCTTTTAGAAGTTCTGTGATCGTATCAACAGATGATACTTTTATGTGTTCTGTGAATGATACCACGTGTATTTATTTGTCTTATAGTATTGTGAATAATTTTCATATAATTCAACTTTGTGCTACATAATATTTCAAATCAATCTACCATGCCGTTAGTGGATGATTACGACGATTACTTCGAAGAAGAGTCGGAATGTTTTACTACACATCGAAATCGGCAAGCTCCATCAGTTAGCATAAAAAGCTACCAACCGTCCGATAAAGTGTTACAAAGATATGCAGGTAGAATATATCTTGGTACATACCATCTGCCAGAATGTGCTTCAAATTCATTACGGGAAAAAGATAGGCAGTTGGGCAATGAAAGGAAACGAATCAAAGATAAAAGAGATCGTGCCACTGTTGACCAAGTTTTGGATGACGACACCAAACGTATACTATGCAAATTGATGTCTAAAGAAATTATCTCCAAAATTGAAGGTTGCATTTCGACTGGCAAAGAAGCAAACGTTTATTTTGCACATTCAGAATCAAGAGATTTTGCTATAAAAATATACAAAACTTGTAAGCTTGTGTTTAAAAATCAAAATATGTATGTAGAAGACGAATACAGATTTCGTCATCACAGTAGTAAAAACACTAAAGAGAAGGTGATTCTATGGGCTGAAAAGGAATTTCGTAACTTATCCAGGTTACATAATTCCGGTTTTAACGTACCTGAACCAGTTACATTAATATCTCACGTTCTAGTCATGGAATTCATAGGTAAAAATGGTTTGCCTGCTCCAAAGTTAAAAGATGTTGAGTTATCCCAATCAAAAGCAAGAGAATTGTATCGTGACATGGTTGTGTTAATGTGGAAAATGTACCATAGAAGCAAATTAGTGCATGCGGATTTGTCTGAATTCAATCTATTGTATTTAGACGGGGAGATTTATATAATCGACGTGTCACAATCAGTTGAACGAGATAATCCAAAAGCACTTGATTTTCTGAAAGTAGATTGCAAAAATATAACAAACTATTTCCGCAAAAAAGAAGTCGCTACTATGAAGTGGACGGAGTTGTTTAATTTCATCACTGACGTCAATATTAATGAGACAAATATGGAAGACTGTTTAAATGTTTTGGCAGAACGAGCCGTTGGTTGTGAACATACTGAAGAAGATCAGGTAAATTCAGACGCTTAAAAATTATAATACACTATTTAAACATGATTATTTTGCAGGTAACTGAAAATGTTTTTGAGAAGCAATTCATTCCACAAAGTTTGAAAGAAGTATCCAATTATGAACGAGACATTGATAAAATCAAATCAGGAGACGGGGGTGCTGAATTGCTTTACAAAAATATAGCAGGTTTGAAAGCTGATCTCAGTGGTCCTGCTGAACGCCCTGAATTATTGGAGAAGAATGACGATGACGACAAAGAATCAAAGGAATCAAGCTCAAACGAAGAAGAGGATGTGTCAGCTGAAGAAGAGGATGAAAATAGAAGTAAATTTGTTAATTCATCAAGACCAAAGCATGAAACATCTGAAGAGAAAAAAGCGAGGAAAAAGGAAGTTAAAGAACATAAAGCTGAGAAACGAAAAACAAAAGTCAAGAAACATGTAAAGAAAAGAAATGAAAGACTTAAGGTAAAGAAATAAAGAAGAATAAATATTGTATAATAATTTACAACAAATTTGTTGTCTGACATTAAATTAAAACTAATTATAAAGCCCGACTTTCTTTTTCTTTTTTGAACATAAAATTTGATTTTTCATGGTCAGAACCAAAGATAATAAAAAACCACAAATTTAGATTTGACATCCATGTTCGAAACAAGATTTATGATACCTGATATGAAATAAACACCATTTGGCTAAAACGCGAAATATGAGGCTAAGTGTTAAGCTTTTCATTCATTTATTATATGGCATCAGGTATTAACAAGAGTAAAGGCTCTTAGTAAAATTTTTCAAACCTTTGATATGAATATGCAACCTTCTTTAGATACGTTTTTGATAGAATTGATGACATTTTTGAGATAATTGTAGTTAATGCTATAAAAGTTGCAGAAAAAATTGATATTCATTCATCTAGATCTAATGCTCCTGCTTTATTAATACTTCCATATACCAAAAAAATTACTAATTTTTCTGTGTTACGATATTTCTATGTTATTGTGCTGTAACCTCAACCTCTTTAGTTGTTCTGTGACATTAATTTTAAAAGAGAATGAGAGTATAGTATGGAAAAAAGTCGGAAAGTTTAGACTCCTGCATCCCAGGGTTCCAGCTTGCACATGAAACTAAAAAGCCAGGGAAATTGGGTGCCCAAGACTCTTTCCAGGACGGAGGGGACTGCCAAAGAGTATTGGAGGGATTAACAAGAAGAAGATAGTATCTCAAAAAGTCGGAAAGTGATTATTGGAATCAATATTAATATAAAGAACTAGAAAAAAGAAAATTTCAAAAAATAATGAATGAAAATATTGAAAAAAACTATGGAGATGGTCAAATCAAGTCTGATTTCTGTGATTTTGTTTATGACTACAAATCTAGTTTAAGGGAACCTATAAAAAACATCCATTCTAGTTCGTCAAACAAAAAATATCTTTGTGAGATTTGCAATTATGCAACAGATTATAAACCACACTTGAAGCAACATATGAATATACACACTGGAAAGAAGAAATTCAAGTGTGACAATTGTGATTTCATCACCCTTCACAAGGGCAACTTAGTTTCACATGTAAGGAACATTCATACTAGTTCTCAAAACAAAAAATATCTATGTGAGATTTGCAAATATGCCTCAGATTTCAAAACACAGTTTGATAGACATAGGAATCTACATACCGAGGAGAACAAATTCAAATGTGACAGCTGTGAATTTATTACCCTTCGCAAAAGTAACTTGGTTTCACATATAAAGAATATTCACACTAGTCGTCAAAACTCAAAATATTCATGCGAGATTTGCGAATACACAACAGATTTTAAATCATACTTTGATCGTCATATGAATCAACACACAAAAGAGAAGGAATTTAAATGTGACTTCTGTGAATTCATCACTCTTGATAAAAGCAACTTGATTTCACATACGAAAAACATTCACATGAGTTCTCAGAACAAAAAATTTCAATGCGAGATTTGCAGATACTCAACAAATATGAAAGGCCATTTTCGAAGTCATTTAAACACACACAGTAGAAATACTGAGTTCAAATGTGACTTTTGTAATTTCGTCACTATTCATCGAAATCTTTTGACTAAACATAAAATTCGAAGTCATCATTCTCAAAGTAATACTGAAGTGGGAGAACATTATCACAAATTTAAACCACAAGTGAAAGATAAAAAGTGCGATTTTTGCAACTTCATTACAGGTACAACGAATAGGTTGATTAGGCATAATATGATTAAACACCCAAAGGAAAACATTTTAGAATCTCAATCAAATGACTTTGTTGAAATTAAAAAAGAGATGATAGAAACTGACGAAATCCTAGAAACGGGACCTATTCGACTGCAGCATGTTGTTAAAGAAGAGATCGTTGAAGTTACTGCGAAAAATTTGTCAGATGTTTATTAAAATATTTCTTTAATTCAGTTTTATTGTTATATGTCTCAAAATTGTTAGAGATTATATTTTTTGCTTAAAAATTAATCAGTATGTATGTTTTATTATCAGTCCTATGCTCGTAAATTCCACAAGTGAATTTTTTTTACAAATTTTCGAGAATGTTTTTCCATTGAAATCGGGTTAATTTCTCGTAAATGTTCAAGCCTATTGAAGGTTTATAAACCTTCAATAGGCTGTATAAAATATACCTATAGGTACCTATATGTATCTATAGGTCGGAAAATGTTGTGTTTAATAAAACCTAATGTTTTTTGATGCTATATGCACGTGTTTTCGACCTCGAACGAAACGCGATCCTCCGAATCGGTCTCTATGCGTCGTTGTCGTTTCAAAAAGAGGAAAGCATTTTGGATAGTAAACTCGAGAGCAGAAGCTCTAGCCCCAGTTCTAAACCTTTCGATCTTAAAACCAATTCATCAGACGCCCATATGGGGAGGAAACATGCAAGAGATACCAATGACTGGATAGGGAGAGGAAACAGAAGGCACATCTACTCTCCACATTGGCATTTTTATGCCGCTGCCGAGACTACGATATCATTCCGGGATTCCTTTGACAAAAACGGTTCGTCCAATCAACGCAAGCCAAGAGGATATACAAGAGGACAGAAAAAGCGTTCCTTCGAGAGAGGATCCACTATATACGTCGAGAACTGGCATTAGTGGACGAGGAGCTATTCTACCTACACATTGATCTGGGAAATCAACTTCAGCCACGAGACTGGGACAAACTAGATGCCATCTCACACGCCAACATGAGAAACGAGCTTGAACGGACAAGGAGCGACATATAAAGAAATTCGAGAAGTTTCAAAAGGCAAAACCAAAAACTGTGGGAGGAGAAGATAGAAAACGAGTGGTAGTTAACTTTACGGAGAAAAAACTGACGGAGAGTGAAACAACTGTGCTATCCAAAGGAGATAATTTTGCCAACACTCCAAGCCATGTTAACGTGGAAGAAATAATAGCGAACACAGAAGCAGCCATCAGAGATTTAAACATCGAGGAGACTGAAGAAATTCGAATCGAGATTGCCCGAATTCTCCGAAAAGCCAAACCACCGCAAAGCAACATCTCGAAAGAGGAAATTATGGCCTTAAAAACGCTAAAAAAGGATGGCAGCATTATCATCTTGCCTGCCGACAAAGGGAACGCTACTGTGTTAATGAAAAGAGAAGACTACAATGCAAAAATGGAAGAGCTTCTGGACCCTGCCACCTACCGACCTTTGGAAAAGGATGCTACCCAGGCTATACTTAGAGCAGTCAACAAACTAATCAAAACATCTTCTCTAGCAGACGAAGTTCAAAAAAGAATTGTGAGAACGGAAGCCGTGCCACCAAGACTCTATGGCCTTCCAAAAATACACAAAATAATGTTCCACTAAGACCAATAGTAAGTGCTCCTGGGTCGCCCACCTACAATCTGTCTAAACATCTCGCCTCGTTACTGAGACACCACATCGGAAATAGTAACAGCTTCATCAAGGATTCACGACATTTCGTCAACAGAATTCAGGGTCTAAAAAATCCATCCGAACGAGATCCTGGTGAGTTTCGATGTTGAATCTCTTTTCACTAGATTACCACTCACAGATTGTCTGGAACTAGTGTCACAAAACTTCCCGGAGGACATCACGAAGTTATTTAAATTCTGTATGACATCGACTTATTTCCTGTGGAATGGAAAATTCTACGAGCAAAAAGATGGTGTCGCCATGGGAAGCCCGTTAAGTCCAGTAGTCGCCAACTTTTATATGGAATACTTCTGTAGGAAATTTCCAGATTGCTCGTTTTCCAAAAGGATAGGACACAATCAATAATCGTCGTTGATTTCAAGCACTTTATTCTTGTAGAACGAAATGATGTACTAATGGCAACCACTCGTCGTTACGGTTGCTTCGCTCCCAAGTTTCAACAACGACCGACTGGCGGGCGCTTGACTACAGCGCCGGTACAGTACAGCTTACAAACATATGTGAAAATAATATCCTATACTTCGAACAGCAAGCGATCGAATCCGCTCCACAAAAATCCGAAAGTTTGGTTCCGGTATGTTAATGACACCTTCGTAGTATGGAGTCATGGCAGAGAAAAACTACATCAGTTTCTCAACTATCTCAACACACAACACCCTAACATATATCAAATTCACCATGGAGATAGAAAAAGAAAACCGATGGGCCTTTCTAGACGTACTAGTAGAAAGACAAGGGACAACACTCGGCCACACAGTTTACCGAAAACCCACACACACGGACAGATATCTGCACGCTCTAGCAAATCACCATCCAAGCCAGAAACAAGGAATCATAAAAACATTGGTTGAACAAGCCCAGAAAATTTGTGAACCAAGCAGGCTACAAGAAGGACCAGATCACCTAAAAAAGGTATTCCATGAAAATGGTTATACTAGAAATGAGTTCATCAGAGCCATGAGATCAGCTGCAGCGATAGGCGTTGAAGATGCAACGAATAATAAAAAAGCATATCTCCCATTCATCCCCAGAGTTACCGATATAGTGAGCAGAATACTTAAGAAATGCAACATGAAAACAATATTCAAACAAACGATGAAAATACAGCATTTGTTAAGCTCTGCTAGGGATCCAAAAGACCCTATGACATCTGCGGGTATATACCGAATACCGTGTTCGCGTGAAAAGGTATATATAGGAACAACCAAACGGTCTGTGGGCCCCAGAGTGAGAGAACATCAAGCGAGCTGTCGTCTGGGGAAGACAGAAAAGTCAGCTGTTGCAGAGCATGCGCTTGGAGATGGAGAGCATAAGATACTGTTCAACAGCGCCAGAGTCATCGCTCCAGATACAGGATATCACAGTCGAATAGTGCGGAAGGCTATCGAAATACACAAACACCGGGAAAATTTCAACCGAAAGGAAAAAACTTTGAAGCTTAACCGGATTTGGAACCCGTACTTCGGAACACCAGAACTTTTCCAGCAAACAATGACGACACCGGCATAAAGGATGACGGTCGAACATCGACGACCGCATTACAACCATATATTCTCATTTTCGTAACGATTATGGTGATATTAAAGAAAAATTCGATACGCCTAAAAGGTCGGACGGAAATAAAAAAGAAGGCGGCCGAGTGACGCCGAAGGGGCCGATGGCTAGTCAGGTCCCGAACGAAGCGAGCGATCTGGTTTAAATCTTCCTCCTTCTGCGAATCACAGTATTTCTTCTGTACTTTTTATTTATTTCGAGATGCATATTCTTCACTGTTTTTTGTTCTGTTATTTCTTTCTCGAAAATTTATGAACAATATGATGCGAAGTTTGGTATAGTCCAGTGAATGGAGAAATTTCATAGCAAAAATTAATAACAGGTGACCCAGTGTAAATTGTTCACTGTTGTGTGTACAATATGAGGTTTCCATAAGGACTGCTATCGAGCGTCCTAGGGGTGGGGTTCAAAGGTTTGAAATCACATGTTTTCGCTTTTAAATTATGGATTTTCTTGGAAATATCTTCAAACAGAAGTTTTAGATAAGAGAAATATCTGCAATCTGAATTTAGTTTCGTTGTATTTGGGCTGACGGTTAACAAGAAAACTGCAAAAAACTTCACAAAGTAGTCGTTTTATGCAAACGTGATATTTACGACGACAAATTTTTTTTGATATTTTTTATCATTTTAAAATGAAACTTTCATAGCATTAAATCAAACTGAATGAAAAAAAAATTATAACAATCATCATTCACGACATTAACAATTTGTTTATAAAAAACTGCATTTTTCACGACAAAACGTGCTAGTTGTCGATAATGTTTTTTAATTTTTTTTGATTGATGATTATAACTGAAGACCCATATTTTACTCTGCTGAAAAGTTTCAGAGTAGGAAATGCGAAAAAAATTATTTTTTGCAACATTGACAATAAGGTACATTTTTCTTTATAAACAAATAGCCTCAGACGGTTTATTTTGATCTTCAGAAATTCCATTTTCTCGCTAATGAAACTGCATTGAATTAAAGGGCTTGACCTTTCAAGACATCTTCTACGACTTTTTGAACGCGAGTTGCATTTTTTTCTTAAAAACTTCACAGTGGCTTTATAAAGAACAATTTAGGAATTATTTCAACTTCATACTGTTTATTGTTTTTATTTTATATTGGTTCAGAGGAATATGAAATAAACCATGTGTTTGTGGGAAAAAAAGATGATAATTTTGACGGGTCGTCGCATTCTAGTCTTGCGGTCGATGGGGTCTTGGAGGGAATAGCAGTTCGACGCGTATCGTAGTCGTGACTGCCTTGGAGCTATTGTTTTGGAAAACTTAATCCAAAATTACAAACAACAACCCACTCGACTTTCAAAGCAAAGTGTCGACACTTTCCATTCGTTCCATTCGGATTGCAGTTTGCTGATGAGTATGCAGCGGAATGAGCTATTGTTTTGGAAAACTTAATCCAAAATTACAAACAACAACCCACTCGACTTTCAAAGCAAAGTGTCGACACTTTCCATTCGTTCCATTCGGATTGCAGTTTGCTGATGAGTATGCAGCGGAATCGAATCAAATTGTCACCTGTTTATTTGTATCAAAAACAGGCATATTGTCACTTTTTCTTTTAACCTTATAAAATGTAATTTATTAGGAAAAGTATGAACTCGAATTAATTCTGAAATTGTAGTTTATAAAGCCACTGCTTTTAAGAAAAAAATGCAACTCGCGTTCAAAAAGTCGTACAAGATTTCTTGGAATGTCAAGTTCTTTATTTCAATGCTTTTTTTCATTCGTGAGAAAATGGAATTTTTGAAGATCAAAATAAACCGTCTGAGGCTATTTGTTTATAAAGAAAAATGTACCTTATTTTCAATGTCGTAAAAAGTAGTATTTTTCGCATTTTCTAATCTAAAAATTTTCAGTAGAGCAAAATATGAGTCTTCAGCTATAATACTCGAACAGAAAAAATCGAAAAATATTGCCGACAACTGGCACGTTTTGTCGTGAAAAAGGCAGTTTTTTATCAACAAATTGCTATATCTCGTGAACGATGAACATAATAATTTTTTTTAATTAAGTTTGGTTTGATGCTAAAGAGCTTCATTTTCAAATTCATTGAACTGCACCGCCATCCCCTAGGACGCTCGATAGTAGTCCTTATCGAAACCTCATATTGTACTCACAACCCTAACAATGTCGACTGGGTAATTAATATTTTTTATTTAGCACTGGAAATTTCTCTGTTGACTGGACTATAGTATTGCTTCCGTTTCATTTGCGACAACAATTTTTCTTCGACATTTGTGGATATTTTACAGAGAAAATAAGCAGGCAGACAAGTATCTATCAAATGAAAAACGAAATTCGTATAAATAATTCAACATTTAATTTCAGATTTCAGTTTTGTACCATAACATAGAGACGAAATTTCAATCAATATTATAAAACAGTGATTTTTAAGAATTTAAATGAGAAAAATTAGATTACATAATCCATGCACTGCGTTATTCGTCATTTTTTGGTAATGAATGACTTGGGGTTATGTCCATCTACATTGACCAAGCTTCGGGTCACAATATAGTTTTTTTCGTTTTGGTTCAGCATTCGAAATAAAGATGAATGATGAAATTAAAACTGAAAAGAAAATGTACTTTATGAAATTCATTATTAACATCAAGTTTTTCAGTCGAGAAAATTCAACCAGCAACTGTGTTTTATAATTTAATTATTGCTGAACTTTCCTTATGATTACTCAGTATGTGGCGGTAGGCTGCGTTTTTCCTTGGGGTGCGTTTTTGGTTTTCCTATTAATATCTAACAGGTAAATTTTATTTCTTATTGTAATTTGATTCTGCCTTAAATTATCATGCACAACAATTTAACGCCCTGTGTACAAAAATCCGCTCACAAAACCAGACAAACTTGGGGTCTAAAAGTAACAAGAGAATGATTATATTAGTTTGTCCAGAAAGCACTGAAGTATTTCAGTGCAAAGATATTTCGTCCTTATTAGGTTAGAGCTTCTCACGAATGTCACGATGGATTTCACCGTTAAAGTATTGGATAAATATTGGGAAAACAAAATATCGAATCATACTTCTTTAAATAAAAGATTTTTCCAATCACTATAGGATAAGAAATATACGGGCTGGCTCGTCTGAGATGGAACACACTCTATATTCCCTGACAACGTCATATAATTACTTTGGTATTTCGGCGGGTCGAACGAACTAAATGAACAGAGAAATACCATTGGATGTAAATATAAATATTATTCAATAACTGTCACAAGTGAATATTTGTTTTTATCGACAAGCGTCAAAATATTTATACGGAATAAAAATAACAATTCATTATAATCGGTTAATTCGTTGTATAATCGCATTGAATATCACTCAAGCAATCGAACATAACGACTATTTTTCACTCGTCAATTGTTCGGATATTTTCGATGCCTTGTGGTGTTACCAGTGATTATGTCCATGTAACTTCATAAAAGAACTAGTTGGCTTTATTGACGCAATGGTTTTTGTAAATAATAAAATGATAATAAAAACAATCGCAAAAACAGGCCCTATACTACGGATGTTGTATACGCTTATTCACATCAATGTTTTTCTGACATGTTATCACTTAAAATTGTTGTCCATTTTTTTTCAAGCTGGAATATGGTCGAGTATGGCAAAAAATGCATGGTTCCTTTATATTCTCATCAAAGTATAAAATATTCATATGAGAGGTTGTGAAATATATTCACCAAAATTTAGATTAAAAGCATACAATCAATAAGATATAACAAACTTGTGACAAACTTCACGTCGATATCGCGATTCTTGAAAATTCGGATATAACATTGTAAAAAATTGATAAGCAGGGCCAAGCAAATTGATAAATTTTATCATATTTGAAACATCTAACTTAATTATCCTGTACTATAGGTATAAACGAACATCGTGATAAGTAAAGTCTAGAAATTGCTCCTGATAAAGCAAAGAACTAGATATTTTTATATTTCCTACTGGTCTGGTTGCAATTAGTCGAATAACATTTGAAATTGTATGAAATCTCATTTTTCAGGTTAACGGACTATTGATTTGTAAAATTACTTTCTAGCTTCGTGTAGCGCAATTTATTTAGTTTTAAGGAGATTTTCATCAAACATGATGCAATATGAATATCGCTGAAAAAAAAATTTGAAAAAAGACTGGAAAATTAATGAGAAATATTACTTTTTCTAGGAATAGAAAGCTAGATTTCAAATTGGGAAAATGTAGAAAAGAAAACACGTTAATTATCTTTGAGAAAATTGAATTTTCCGTTAGAACGTCTACTTCTATCTAATCTATCTAATCATTATCCTCGTTGGTATTACACGCAGATAACTCCGACCAAGCCTCCCGAAAAAATCAAACAACGCAAATATACTTTCCGTCAAAAACTGAATAACTTTTTGAGTTATAGCCTTCAAAAACAACTTTTAGGAAGGCAACGCACGGTTGAGATTCTATTGTTGAACTAAGCAGTTTTTGTACAGAGTTACATTTGAAGTTGTTTTCGTTGTTCATTTATGTGTGATATAAAGTGTCCCGTACATTTGAAAATCCCACACACGAAATTTTTATATCATAAAAATTATTTTTGCCCTTTAAAATGAGATGTATGCTCCTTAAATTTTCATGTTTCTTGAAGAATCGAAAAGTAACTAAGAACATCCCTTATATGCTGTAGCAAGTCACCTTTATATTTAGTGACAATTACTGAAGTCACTGGTGAATATTTTTTTGCTCAGCTTAACTATAATTCGCTATTTCAAAAAAATATGAATTTCATTTATCTATAGGTGATAGGTTATTGAATGAATATTATTCATGAAAAAATATATAATCAACAAATAATTCCAGTACAGAAACGTAATTTGAAGTTTCAATCCTAGTTCAGCTTTCATCAGATTCGTCATCTATATGCTCATTCAATTCATCGTATGTATCCCTGAAATATCTATAAACCGAAGTATTCTCAGAATATCCAATTTCCCATTCCTCCGAATCTGAATCATCTAATTCGCATGTTGTCATACAATTCATAAGTTCATTAACACAATCATCATCCTCATCTGGATATTCATTTCTCCAGTTATTTTCAGCATTAGAATCTTCACTGTCATACTCATCAGCATCTGCATTATACACATCATCAGAATCAAAAACTAGATCCTCAGATGTTGGTAATACGCTTATGATGTACTCATCAATATTTTCTGGTATAGTCGTATCAGAAGAATAGACATCATACACGAACTCCCCATCTGATTTTTTATAGTTATCCAATTCTAAATCATACAATATCATCTCATCTTTCTCGTCACTACTTGATGAAAAATTTGATCGAAGACAATTCACCACTTTATAACGGTTGCTCTTTGAATATTCCTTGGTTACTTGTGATCTACTGGTTGTTGGGAGACGCTTTTTCTTGTAACTTTCTGTTAATTGTTTCTTCAAATCCTTTCTTATGTTGCCCACGATACCTTCGTCCTATTAATAAGAATTATGATTTTATTCAATTTACGATTTCCATTCAATTTATCAGAAAGCTTACCCGTGAATTGCAAGTTGTTTGGAATTTCAGGGTGATTAATGCATCTGGTACCTCACCGGTAGTGGAGTCAACTTTACATTTTTTACTATAATTGAAAACCAACGTTTCCGGCAACACATCGTCTAGAGAACGTTTTACACGAACTATCGTTTCCATTACTTTTTCAATTAAATAAAAACTATACGATTATTTAAGCGCTCAGGAACTTAAATTCTTGAAGAACGATTGTTAGGTCACAGAGAACTTTGTTTGGTTATACCACCGAGTAGAGAATAGACCACAGAACAACTAAAAGAGAAAAGGGGCAATCCTTAAGATTCGATTTGGAGGAATTTTTTGTTTTGAGTTGTAACCAATAGATGGCGACGCTGTTAGGATTTGAAATTTTTAGTGCTACGGTTGTATATATTGTCACGCTTGGTTACGTATACAGAAACAAGAAACATTCTCACCCTCCGTTTAGCTCGAGCAGAGATCGACAACACACGTTTAGCAAATGTACTGGTTCGGGCTCAAAATTTTATTCTAAGTTGCATTACATTATAGTCATTATACACCTTGTCTATATCGCAGACTCACTTCTTTGGAATACAGAATATCAATTTGTGTATAAGTGTATGTAGTAGCAAAATAAAAGAATGCTGTTGTTGTATACGCTTGCCCGACTCAGGAAGTGAGCTGGCATAAAGCCGTATACCTTGCCGTCGTTCAGCGATCGGGGTAGTACGTGCGTATGTGTGTGTGTGTGTATGTATGTGTGTGCGGCAAAATTTTCTGTTCACGCTACAGGCTAAACGACGCTAACTAGAACGACGAAAGGGAAAGATATACAGTAACGGTCTACAGGTCTGGTTCCTTATTCCATCGCAATCGGAGAATTATTTCTCGATTATATACTCGAAAAACTGAAAAATTTTTGGGAATTTTTTGCGACCTTATTTCCAGAGCTACGGGTTCGAGATTCAACAAAAATGTACCCCAAAATGTATTCTTCAGGTAGAATGAGTAAACGAAGGGTGACTTGGCGAGAATTTTGAGATTTGATTAAAAGTGTGAAAAAAATTGAATTTTTTTTCTTTTAATCGAGATAACTCAAAAACTATTGCAGATAGCGACACGAAAGATTTTTTAATTGGAGCAAATCTTGATTGATGTCGCGAACCGCTGAAAACTACCCGTTTTCCCGGCCTTGCGACGAATTGAAGTGGGGCTAATAAACGACGCTAATTATTTTTCAGTAAAACCTTTTACAAATTTATTTGACACTAATTGTCACAAAAATTCTTTTACATTCTAGATTTTCCATACAACATAAGATAGTTAAAACTCCACTCCAGTCTTCCACAATTGAAGTGTCTTTTCTAGGAACATCTAAAAAGTGGTGTTCATAGATTTTGAGAAAAAAATTAGAAATCCCAAAAATTTACAATTTTGCCGAATATTTCACCCATAGCATGGCACCCTCAACTGTCAACGACCCCAAATTTTCACTAAAAGATTGTTATTTTCTTTCACTATGATTGCCTTTGTCGATGAAGGTGCTACAAATAGCCCTTTTGGAGCAAAATCATACCAAAACATATAAATGCCAAAGATTTCTTAACATTTTCTAATATAACTCAATTTCTAAAACCACCAATGCTCTGAAGTTTTTACCATTCAATTCCTATCATATAGGGCTACATTCGCCCCGCTTACTATTCCTACGTAAAATTAACCGTTTCTGAGAAAAAATTTTTGAAACCTTCTGAAAGTACCTTTTTATTCGATGAGTCATAACTCGAACGATAATAATTGCAACGCTTTAGAGCTTTCACCAAACGTTTCGCCGTAATTTCATGAACAATTGTTTCTTTCATCGTTTTTAGCTACGTCCTACCGTTTTCAAGAAAATCGATTCGTTGCATAGACATTCTTATGCACGCATTTCCGACTTCGAACGAAACACGACCGTTCGAATCAGTCATCATTCTCGTCGATACTCGATACCCAGAATGCCGAAAAGAGGAAAGCATTTCGGATAGTAAACTCGTCGAGATGAGAGGCGCTATCGCCGGTTCTATACCTTTCGATCTCTTTTCCTATTAAACTGTTTGTTTGGTCGATGGAAAAATCTATTTAATTATTAATTCTTGTCCGAATCAATTCGATATTGAGGTTAACCCGTCTGTTTTTAAGTTGACGTGCGCTACGTTCCGTAATTTTACGTTTAGTAGGAATATCAGTTCCTATCCGATAAGTGGAAGCACAATTCCAACAGATGGAACTTCTTAGTTTTCATTATAAATCCAATTTGCCAATTTTCAGTCACAAAATGAATCATGATTGACATTTGTTATAGTTGCAAACTTCATTACGCATCTAATATGTTACACTGACCATTTGCAAGCGTATACCTCGCGTTCTGGTATTAGCAGAGCTAAATTACTCTCTGTCTTTGATCCATAACTCACTTCTAAATCTATACCCCGCTTTGGTTTGATCAAAGCCGAAATGAAAAATAAAATAAAAATTCGAAAAATAAATTCACAGATTTTCGATTACTACTATGGAAATAATCTTATATAAGAAAAAAATATTCTTCTCAAGAATAAAAACATATAGTACCCGGCTAGAAATTGAAGTGGGGCCCTCCTCAGGCGCGCAACGGGTACGCCACATTTCAAGTGAGGGCCTCACGGGGCAGCCGCGTCAGGCCCACATCGGGCGTGTAACGCACAAAGTGGGGCGTGCCCCTCATGGGGCATGTTACACTTGCGCCTCACTAGCTTTTCTAGTGAGGCCCTGAAGAGGTTCCAATAAGGCAGATCGCATTTGGTTATTCCGTACCAGTAGGGGAATCTATTTACAGTTTTTCAAATTAATCATCAATTAGGAATATACAGCCAAATTTTTCCGAATGTAAAATAGGTAAATAATTGAGATATTCAACTGTAAGAGATAAATACATTCTCCCGCATATTTGCTATCGTATTCTTTTCTTTAAAATCGTATTCGTGCATATTATAATTTAAACAATAGAAAAAGTGGAACTAGATTCCTGTCACAAACAAGTGGATACATTGGCTCATGAAAACCAAGATGTTAGATAAATAGTATCAAAATTCTGCAAGAATTAAAATTTTCGGGATTTAGGACTTTTGGAATTCCAACACATTATACACTGCTGGCCACTATAAATGCAACACCCTGAAGGAAGTTTGCAAATAATATGAAATTTACAACATGCATTAGCTGAAGCGAGATATGAAGATGATTAGAATTTCAGCGCATCCGCACATCATGCGCGCCTGTAGCGCCACCTCAAGGCGCTCTTTAAGGCTTGGAGATTTTGACAGTTTCAACTACAGCAATTGTGTTTTTCTTGTTTTTTTTTCGTAAAAACGATAAATTATGCCTCGTAGGAGACAACGACCATCTTTTGATCAAGTATCCGAGTTTGACAGAGGAAGGATAGTGGCATACCGAGATTGTGGCTTGTCTTTCAGGGAAATCGGTCGTCGTGTTGGAAGAAACCAAACAACTGTGATGCGGATATGTGATCGTTGGCTGCAGGAGGGTACGACAGACAGACGTGATCGACCGCATCGACCTCAGTGTACCACTGCACGTAATGACAGGCAAATTGTACGCATGGCAGTGACCGACCGCTCAGTCACATCCCAAACCATATCACAGCAGATTCAGTCTGTAACGCCTCATCCAGTGTCTGCGCGTACCATTCGACGTCGTTTACAGCAGAATGGTCTGTCCGCAAGACGTCCGTTGCTTTGTCTACCTCTGACGCGGAACCACAGACGTCTCCGCCGCCAATGGTGCGATGAAAGAAGGATGTGGACGACAGAATGGAATGAAATTCTCTTTACTGACGAGTCACGTTTCTGTGTGCAACACCACGACGGTCGGATTCGTGTCTGGAGACACCGTGGAGAGAGGATGTTGAACAGCTGCAATATGCACCATCAAACTGGTCCTGCACCGGGTATTATGGTATGGGGGGGTATCGGATATCTCTCTCGCACTCCTCTTGTACGCATTGCCGGTACTTTAACCAGCCAGCGCTACATCTCCGAGGTGTTGGATCCAGTTGTCCTTCCTTATCTTCAGGGCTTCCCAGCAGCCATATTTCAGCAGGATAATGCACGGCCACACGTAGCACGCATTGTCCAAGGGTTCTTCGTCAATCACCAGATTGAATTGCTTCCTGGCCGGCGCGCTCTCGGACCTTTCGCCGATAGAAAACATGTGGTCCATGGTTGCTCAACGACTGATCCAGAGTTCATCCCCAGCTGTCACACCAGATCAACTTTGGCAACGTGTGGAAGCTGCTTGGTCTGAGGTACCCCAAGAGCATATTCAAAGTCTCTTTGACTCAATGCCGAGGCGTGTGGCAGCTGTGATCTCCAACAATGGC
>JAIFOV010000694.1:0-38173 GCA_020654155.1 Novius pumilus
GTTGAATAGCCGTGGGTGGTCCATATCGGGGCGGGTGTCGTGGGTTTCGTGGGAGCGCAGATTGGGGACCCACGGCTATTCAACCGACCGTGGCAGTGCGGCAGGCACAAACGGTCCCAACGATGCTCCCGAACTAGCCACGCAGAGCCAATTCGAGACAAAGGGGCTCAAAACGGTGGTTTCGGCCATCTGGGAAGCCCAGGACCATACGCCGATGCCCAGGCATTCATACAACAGCTGACTTATAACGAACAGCTAGCGTATGGATGCCTGGAGATCGGCGTATTGCTCCTGGGCCTCGAGGACGGCGGAAACCACCGTTTTGAGACCCTTGTCTCGAATTGGCTCTGCGTGGCTAGTTCGGGAGCATCGTTGGCGCTGGATGGGCCCGTTTGTGCCTGTCGCACTGCCACGGTCGTAGTGAATAGCCGTGGGTGGTCCATATCGGGGCGGGTGTCGTGGGTTTCGTTGGAGCGCAGATTGGGGGGACCCACGGCTATTCAACCGACCGTGGCAGTGCGACAGGCACAAACGGGCCCATCCAGCGCCAACGATGCTCCCGAACTAGCCACGCAGAGCCAATTCGAGACAAAGGGTCTCAAAACTGTGGTTTCCGCCGTCCTCGAGGCCCAGGAGCAAGACGCCGGTCTCCAGGCATCCATACGCTAGCTGTTCGTTATTAGTCAGCTGTTGTATGAATGCCTGGGCATCGGCGTATGGTCCTGGGCTTCCCAGATGGCCGAAACCAACGTTTTGTGCCCCATGGTCTCGGTTTGGCTCTGAGTTGCTAGTTCGAGAGCATCCGGGGCGCTGGATGGGCCTGGTTGTGCCTTTCCCACTGCCACGGTGGGGTGAATAGCCGTTGGTGATCCATATGGGGCGAGTGTCGTGAGTTTCGGAGTCCCTGGAGCGCAGATTCGTGGGACCCACAGCTATTCAACCGACCGTGGCAGTGGGAAAGGCATAACCGGCCCATCTGGCGCCCCCGATGCTCTTGAACTAGCAACCCAGAGCCAAACCGAGACCATGGGACACAAAACGGTGGTTTCGGCCATCCTGAAGCCCAGGACCATACGCCGATGCCCAGGCATTCATACAACAGCTGACTTATAACGAACAGCTAGCGTATGGATGCCTGGAGGCCGGCGTCTTGCTCCTGGGCCTCGAGGACGGCCGAAACCACAGTTTTGAGACCCTTTGTCTCGAATTGGCTCTGCGTGGCCAGTTCGGGAGCATCGTTGGCGCTGGATGGGCCGGTTGTGCCTGTCGCACTGCCACGGTCGTAGTGAATAGCCGTGGGTGGTCCGTATCGGAGCGAGTGTCGTGGGTTTCGTTGGAGCGCAGATTGGGACCCACGGCTATTCACTACGACCGTGGCAGTGGGACAGGCACAACCAGGCCCATCCAGCGCCCCGATGCTCTCGAACTAGCAACTCAGAGCCAAACCTGGACCATGGGTACAAAACGTTGGTTTCGGCCATCTGGGAAGCCCAGGACCATACGCCGATGCCCAGGCATTCATACAACAGCTGACTAATCACGAACAGCTAGCGTATGGATGCCTGGAGATCGGCGTCTTGCTCCTGGGCCTCGAGGACGGCGGAAACCACAGTTTTGAGACCCTTTGTCTCGAATTGGCTCTGCGTGGCTAGTTCGGGAGCATCGTTGGCGCTGGATGGGCCGGTTGTGCCTGTCGCACTGCCACGGTCGTAGTGAATAGCCGTGGGTGGTCCGTATCGGAGCGAGTGTCGTGGGTTTCGTTGGAGCGCAGATTGGGGGGACCCACGGCTATTCACTACGACCGTAGCAGTGGGACAGGTACAACCAGGCCCATCCAGCGCCCCGATGCTCTCGAACTAGCAACTCAGAGCCAAAACGAGACCATGGAGTACAAAACGTTGGTTGCGGCCATCTGGGAAGCCCAGGACCATACGCCGATGCCCAGGCATTCATACAACAGCTGACTAATCACGAACAGCTATCGTATGGATGCCTGGAGACCGGCGTCTTGCTCCTGGGCCTCGAGGACGGCGGAAACCACAGTTTTGAGACCCTTTGTCTCGAATTCGCTCTGCGTGGCCAGTTCGGGAGCATC
Organism: Novius pumilus; assembly: GCA_020654155.1. Classification (NCBI taxonomy): domain Eukaryota; kingdom Metazoa; phylum Arthropoda; class Insecta; order Coleoptera; family Coccinellidae; genus Novius; species Novius pumilus. The sequence goes on from JAIFOV010000694.1 coordinate 2,096, forward strand.
GTTGGCGCTGGATGGGCCCGTTTGTGCCTTTCGCACTACCACGGTCGTAGTGAATAGCCGTGGGTGGTCCATATCGGGGCGGGTGTAGTGGGTTTCGTTGGAGCGCAGATTGGGGGGACCCACGGCTATTCAACCGACTGTGGCAGTGCGACAGGCACAAACGGGCCCATCCAGCGCCAACGATGCTCCCGAACTAGCCATGCAGAGCCAATTCGAGACTCAGGGTCTCAAAACTGTGGTTTCCGAAGTCCTCGAGGCCCAGGAGAAAGATGCCGGTCTCGAGGCTTCCATACGCTAGCTGTTCGTTATAAGTCAGCTGTTGTATGGATGCCTGGGCATCGGCGTATGGTCCTGGTCTTCCCAGATGTGCAGTGCGACAGGCCCATCCAGCGCAACGATGCTCCCGAAATAGTCAAGCAGAGCCAATTCCAGACAAAGGGTCCCAAAACTGTGGTTTCCGCCGTCCTCGAGGCCCAGGAGTGACACGCCGATATCCAGGCGTCCATACGCTAGCTGTTCGTTATTAGTCAGCTTGCGTATGAACGCCTGGGCATCGGCGTATGGTACTGGGCTTCTCTGACGGCCGAAACCACGTTTTGAATCCGTTTGTCTCGAATTGGCTCTGGATAGCTAGTTCAGGAGCATCGGGGCGCTGAATGGGCCCGGTTGTGCCTGTCGCACTGCCACGGTCGGTTGAATAGCCGTGGGTCCCCCAATCTGCGCTCCAACGAAATCCACGACACCCGCCCCGATATGGACCACCACGGCTATTCACTACGACCGTGGCAGTGCGACAGGCAAAACCAGGCCCATCCAGCGCAACGATGCTCCCGAACTAGCCACGCAGAGCCAATTCGAGACAAAGGGTCTCAAAACCGTGGTTTCCGCCGTCCTCGAGGCCCAGGAGCAACACGCCGATATCCAGGCATCCATACGCTAGCTGTTCGTTATAAGTCAGCTGTTGTATGAATGCCTGGGCATCGGCGTATGGTCCTGGGCTTCTCAGATGGCCGAAACCACCGTTTTCAGCCCCATGGTCTCGGTTTGGCTTTGGGTTGCTAGTTCGAGAGCACCATGGGGCCGGATGGGCCTGGTTGTGCCTTTCCTCTGCCACGGTGGGGTGAATAGCCGTGGGTGATTCATATGGGGTCGAGTGTCGTGGGTTTCGAGTCCCTGGAGCGCAGATTGGTGGGACCCACGGCTATTCAACCGACGTGGCAGTGGAAAGGCACAACCCGGCCCATCTGGCGCCCCCGATGCTCTCGAACTAGCAACCCAGAGCCAAACCGAGACCATGGGGCACAAAACGGTGGTTTCGGCCATCTGGGAAGCCCAGGACCATACGCCGATGCCCAGGCATTCATACAACAGCTGACTAATAACGAACAGCTATCGTTCCTCTGGAGAGGCCTCGAGGACGGCCGAAACCACAGTTTTGAGACCCTCTGTCTCGAATTGGCTCTGCGTGGCTAGTTCGGGAGCATCGTTGGCGCTGGATGGGCCCGGTTGTGCCTGTCGCACTGCCACGGTCGTAGTGAATAGCCGTGGGTGGTCCATATCGGGGCGGGTGTCGTGGGTTTCGTTGGAGCGCAGATTGGGGACCCACGGCTATTCAACCGACCGTGGCAGTGCGACAGGCACAACCGGGCCCATCCAGCGCCAACGATGCTCCCGAACTAGCCACGCAGAGCCAATTCGAGACAAAGGGTCTCAAAACTGTGGTTTCCGCCGTCCTCGAGGCCCAGGAGAACACGCCGATATCCAGGCATCCATACGCCAGCTGTTCGTTATTAGTCAGCTGTTATATGATTGCCTGGGCATCGGCGTATGCTCCTTGGCTTCTCAGATGGCCGAAACCACCGTTTTGAGCCCCATGATCTCGGTTTGGCTTTGGGTTGCTAGTTCGAGAGCACCGGGGCGCCGGATGGGCCGGGTTGTGCCTTTCCCACTGCCACGGTCGGTTGAATAGCCGTGGGTCCCACCAACCGGCGCTCCAGGGACACCGAAACCCACGACACTCGCCGCATATAGATCACCCACGGCTATTCACCCCACCGTGGCAGTGGGAAAGGCACAACCAGGCCCATCCAGCGCCCCTGATGCTCTCGAACTAGCAACCCAGAGCCAAACCGAGACCGTGGGGCACAAAACGGTGGTTTCGGCCGTCTGAGAAGCCCAGGACCATACGCCGATGCCCAGGCATTCATACACCAGCTGACATAACGAACAGCTAGCGTATGGATGCCTGGATATCGGCGTGTTGCTCCTGGGCCTCGAGGACGGCGGAAACCACAGTTTTGAGACCCTTTGTCTCGAATTGGCTCTGCGTGGCTAGTTCGGGAGCATCGTTGGCGCTGGATGGGCCCGTTTGTGCCTGTCGCACTGCCACGGTCGGTTGAATAGCCGTGGGTCCTCCCAATCTGCGCTACAACGAAACCAACGACACCCGCCCCGATATGGACCACCCCGGCTATTCAACCGACCGTGGCAGTGGGACAGGCACAACCAGGCCCATTCAGCGCCTTCGATGCTGCCGAACTAGCAACCCAGAGCCAATTCGAGACCATGGGGCTCAAAACGGTGGTTTCGGCCATCTGAGAAGCCCAGGACCATACGCCGATGCCCAGGCATTCATACAACAGCTGACTAATTACGAACAGCTAGCGTATGGATGCCTGGAGACCGGCGTCTTGCTCCTGGGCATCGAGGACGGCCGAAACCACAGTTTTGAGACCCTCGGTCTCGAGTTGGCTCTGGGTTTCTAGTTCGGCAGCATCGGGGCGCTGAATGGGCCTGGTTGTGCCTGTCGCACTGCTACGGTCGTAGTGAATAGCCGTGGGTGTTCCATATCGGGGCGGGTGTCGTGAGTTTCGTTGGAGCGCAGATTGGGGACCCACGGCTATTCAACAGACCGTGGCAGTGCGACAGGCACAAACGGGCTCATTCAGAGCCAATTCGAGACAAAGGGTCTCAAAACGGTGGTTTCGCCGTCCTCGAGGCCCAGGAGCAACACGCCGATATCCAGGCGTTCATACGCTAGCTGTTCGTTATTAGTCAGCTTGCGTATGAATGCCTGGGCATCGGCGTATGGTCCTGGGCTTCTCAGACGGCCGAAACCACGTTTTGAATCCCTTTGTCTCGAATTGGCTCTGGATAGCTAGTTCAGGAGCATCGCGGGCGCTGGATGGGCGCGGTTGTGCCTGCCGCACTGCCACGGTCGGTTGAATAGCCGTGGGTCCCCAATCTGCGCTCAAACGAAACCCACGACACCCGCCCCGATATGGACCACCCACGGCTATTCACTACGACCGTGGCAGTGGGACAGGCACAACCAGGCCATTCAGCGCCCCCGATGCTGCCGAACTAGCAACCCAGAGCGAACTCGAGATCCCAGGGTCTCAAAACTGTGGTTCCTCGATGCCCAGGAGCAAGACGCCGATCTCCAGGCATCCATACGCCAGCTGTTCGTTATTAGTCAGCTGTTGTATGAATGCCTGGGCATCGGCGTATGGTCCTGGGCTTCTCAGACGGCCGAAACCACGTTTTGATTACCTTTGTCTCGAATTGGCTCTGGATGGCTAGTTCGGGAGCATCGGGGCGCTGGATGGGCCGGTTGTGCCTGTCGCACTGCCACGGTCGGTTGAATAGCCGTGGGTACCCCAATCTGCGCTCCGACGAAACCCCGACACCCGCCCCGATATGGACCACCCACGGCTATTCACTACGACCGTGGCAGTGCGACAGGCACAACCAGGCCCATTCAGCGCCCCGATGCTGCCGAACTAGAAACCCAGAGCCAACTCGAGACCGAGGGTCTCAAAACTGTGGTTTCGGCCGTCCTCGATGCCCAGGAGCAAGACGCCGATCTCCAGGCATCCATACGCCAGCTGTTCGTTATTAGTCAGCTGGCGTATGAATGCCTGGGCGTCGGCGTATGGTCCTGGGCTTCTCAGACGGCCGAAACCACGTTTTGAACCCTTTGTCTCGAATTGGCTCTGGATGGCTAGTTCGGGAGCATCGAAGGCGCTGGATGGGCCGGTTGTGCCTGCCGCACTGCCACGGTCGGTTGAATAGCCGTGGGTCCCCCAATCTGCGCTCCAACGAAACCCACGACATCCGCCCCGATATGGACCACCCACGGCTATTCACTACGACCGTGGCAGTGGGACAGGTACAACCAGGCCCATTCAGCGCCCTCGATGCTGCCGAACTAGCAACCAGAGCCAACTCGAGACCGAGGGTCTCAAAACTGTGGTTTCGGCCGTCCTCGAGGCCCAGGGAAAGACGCCGATATTCAGGCATCCATACGCTAGCTGTTCGTTATTAGTCAGCTGGTGTATGAATGCCTGGGCATCGGCGTATGGTCCTGGGCTTCTCAGACGGCCGAAACCACAGTTTTGAGCCCCATGGTCTCGGTTTGGCTCTGGATTGCTAGTTCGAGAGCATCGGGGCGCTGGATGGGCCGGTTGTGCCTTTCCCACTGCCACGGTGGGGATGAATAGCCGTGGGTGATTCATATGGGGCGAGTGTCGTGGGTTTCGTAGACCCTGGAGCGCAGATTGGTGGGACCCACGGCTATTCAACCGACCGTGGCAGTGGAAAGGCACAACCCGGCCCATCTGGCGCCCTCGATGCTCTTGAACTAGCAACCCAGAGCCAAACCGAGACCATGGGTACAAAACGGTGGTTTCGGCCATCTGGGAAGCCCAGGACCATACGCCGATGCCCAGGCATTCATACAACAGCTGACTAATAACGAACAGCTAGCGTATGGATGCCTGGAGATCGGCGTCTTGCTCCTGGGCCTCGAGGACGGCCGAAACCACAGTTTTGAGACCCTCGGTCTCGAATTGGCTCTGGGTTGCTAGTTCGGCAGCATCGGGCGCTGAATGGGCCTGGTTGTGCCTGTCCCACTGCCACGGTCGTAGTGAATAGCCGTGGGTGGTCCATATCGGGGCGGGTGTCGTGGGTTTCGGTGGAGCGCAGATTGGGGACCCACGGCTATTCAACCGACCGTGGCAGTGCGACAGGCACAAACGGCCCATCCAGCGCCAACGATGCTCCCGAACTAGCCACGCAGAGCCAATTCGAGACAAAGGGTCTCAAAACTGTGGTTTCCGCCGTCCTCGAGGCCCAGGAGCAACACGCCGAGATCCAGACGTCCTTACGCTAGCTGTTCGTTATTAGTCAGCTGTTGTATGAATCCCTGGGCATCGTCGTATGGTCCTGGGCCTCTCAGATGGCCGAAACCACCGTTTTGTGTCCCATGGTCTCGGTTTGGCTCTGGGTTGCTTGTTCAAGAGCATCGGGGCGCCAGATGGGCCGGGTTGTGCCTTTCCCACTGCCACGGTCGGTTGAATAGCCGTGGGTCCCACCAATCTGCGCTCCAGGGACTCCGAAACCCACGACACTCGCCCCCATATGAATCACCCACGGCTATTCACCTCCACCGTGGCAGAGGGAAAGGCACAACCCGGCCCATCCAGCGCCCCCGATGCTCTTGAACTAGCAACCCAGAGCCAAACCGAGACCATGGGGCTCAAAACGGTGGTTTCGGCCGTCTGAGGAGCCCAGGACCATACACCGATGCCCAGGCATTCATACACCAGCTGACTTATAACAAACAGCTAGCGTATGGATGCCTAGAGACCGGCGTCCTGCTCCTGGGCCTCGAGGACGGCCGAAACCACAGTTTTGAGACACTCGGTCTCGAGTTGGCTCTGGGTTGCTAGTTCGGCAGCATCGGGGGCGCTGAATGGGCCTGGTTCTACCTGTCCCACTGCTACGGTCGTAGTGAATAGCCGTGGGTGGTCCATATCGGGGCGGGTGTCGTGGGTTTCGTTGGAGCGCAGATTGGGGGACCCACGGCTATTAAACCGACCGTGGCAGTGCGGCAGGCACAAACGGTCTCAACGATGCTCCCGAACTAGCCACGCAGATCCAATTCGAGACAAAGGGGCTCAAAACGGTGGTTACGGCCATCTGGGAAGCCCAGGACCATACGCCGATGCCCAGGCATTCATACAACAGCTGACTAATAACGAACAGCTATCGTGTAGATGCCTGGGGACCGGCGTCTTGCTTCTGGGCCTCGAGGACGGCGGAAACCACAGTTTAGAGACCCTTTGGCTCTGCGCGGCTAGTTCTGAAGCATCGTTGAGCTGGATGGGCTCGGTTTTGCCTGTCGCACTGCCATGGTCGTAGTGAATAGCCGTGGGTGGTCCATATCGGGGCAGGTGTGGTGGGTTTTGTTGGAGCGCAGATTGGGGGGACCCACGGCTATTCAAACGACCGTGGCAGTGCGACAGGCACAAACGGGCCCATCCAGCGCCAACGATGCTCCCGAACTAGCCATGCAGATCCAATTCGAGACTCAGGGTCTCAAAATTGTGGTTTCCGCCGTCCTCGAGGCCCAGGAGCAAGACGCCGGTCTCCAGGCAACCATAACATAGGTGTTCGTTATTAGTCAGCTGTTTTATGATTGCCTGGGCATCGGCATGTGGTCCTGGGCTTCTCAGATGGCCGCAACCACCGCTTTGAGACCCATGATCTCGGTTTGGCTTTGGGTTGCTAGTTCGAGAGCACCGGGGCGCCGGACGGGCTGGGTTGTGCCTTTCCCACTGCCACGGTGGGGCGAGCTTCGTGAGTTTCGGAGTCCCTGGAGCGCAGATTCGTGGGACTCACGGCTATTCAACCGACCGTGGCAGTGGGAAAGGCATAACCGGCCCATCTGGCGCCCCCGATGCTCTTGAACTATCAACCCAGAGCCAAACCGTGACCATGGGACACAAAGCGGTGTTTTCGGCCACCTGTGAAGCCCAGGACCATACGCTGATGCCCAGGCATTCATACAACAGCTGACTAATAACGAACAGCTAGCGTATGGATGCCTGGAGACCGGCGTCTTGCTCCTGGGCCTCGAGGACGGCCGAAACCACAGTTTTGAAACCCTCGGTCTCGAGTTGGCTCTGGGTTGCAAGTTCAGCAGCATCGGGGGCGTTGAGTGGGCCTGGTTGTACCTGTCCCACTGCTACGGTCGTAGTGAATAGCCGTGGATGGTCCATATCGGGGCGGGTATCGTGGGTTTCGTTATAGCGCAGATTGAGGGGAACCACTATTCAACCGACCGTGGCAGTGCGACAAGCACAACCGGGCCCATCCAGCGCCCCCGATGCTCCTGAACTAGTTATCATGAGCCCATTCGAGAAAAAAGGATTCAAAAACTTGGTTTCGGCCGTCTGAGAAGCCCAGTACCATACGCCGATGCCCAGGCATTCATACGCCAGCTGACTAATAACGAACAGATAGCGTATGGACGCCTGGATATCGGCGTGTTGCTCCTGGCCTCGAGGACGGCGGAAACCACAGTTTTGAGACCCTTTGTCTCGAATTGGCTCTGCGTGGCTATTTCGGGAGCATCGTTGGCGCTGGATGGGCCCGGTTGTTCCTGTCGCACTGCCACGGTCGTAGTGAATAGCCGTGGGTGGTCCATATCGGGGCGGGTGTCGTGGGTTTCGTTGGAGCGCAGATTGGGGGGACTTACGGCTATTCAACCGACCATGGCAGTGCGACAGGCACAAACGGTATCAACCATGCACCCGAACTAGCCACGCAGAACCAATTCGAGACAAGGGGTCTCAAAACGGTGGTTTCCGCCGTCCTCGATGCCCAGAAGCAATACGCCAGTCTCCAGGCATCTATACGCTAGCTGTTCGTTATTAGTCAGCTGTTGTATGAATGCTTGGGCATCGGCGTATGGTCCTGGGCTTTCCAGATGGCCGTAACCACCGTTTTGAGCCCCTTTGTCTCCAATTGGCTCTGCGTGGCTAGTTCGTCAGCATCGTTGGGACCGTTTGTGCCTGCCGCACTGCCACGGTCGGTTTAATAGCCGTGGGTCCCCCTAATCTGCGCTCCAACGAAACCCACGACACCCGCCCCGATATGGACCACCCACGGCTATTCACTACGACCGTAGCAGTGGGACAGGTAGAACCAGGCCCATTCAGCGCCCCCGATGCTGCCGAAATAGCAACCCAGAGCCAACTCGAGACCGAGTGTCTCAAAACTGTGGTTTCGGCCGTCCTCGAGGCCCAGGAGCAGGACGCCGGTCTCTAGTCATCCATACGCTAGCTGTTTGTTATTAGTCGGCTGGTGTATGAATGCCTGTGTGTGATCTATATGGGGCGAGTGTCGTCGGTTTCGGTGTCCCTGGCGCTCAGATTGGTGGGACCCACGGCTATTCAACACACCGTGGCAGTTGGAAAGGCACAACCCGGTCCATCTGGTGCCCCCGATGCTCTCGAACTAGCAACCTAGAGCTAAACCGAGACCATGGGGCACAAAACGGTGGTTTCGGCCCTCTGGGAAGACCAGGACCATACGCCGATGCCCAGGCATTCATACAACAGCTGACCTATAACGAACAGCTAGCTTATGGATGCCTGGAGACCGGCGTCTTCCTCTTGGGCCTCGAGGACGGCCGAAACCACAGTTTTGACACCCTCGGTCTCGAGTTGGCTCTGGGTTGCAAGTTCGTTATTAGTCAGCTGGTGTATGAATGCATGGGCATCGGCGTATGGTTCTGGACTTCTCAGACGGCCGAAACCACCGTTTTGAGCCCCATGGTCTCAGTTTGGCTCTGGGTTGCTAGTTCGAGAGCATCGGGGGCGCTGGATGGGCCGGGTTGTGCCTTTCCCACTGCCACGGTAGTGGTGAATAGCCGTGGGTGATCTATATGGGGCGAGTGTCGTGGGTTTCGGTACACCTGGAGCGCAGGTTCGTGGGACCCACGGCTATTCAACCGACCGTGGCAGTGGGAAAAGCACAACCCGGCCCGCCCGGCGCCCCCGGTACTCCCAAACTAGCAACCCAAAGCCAAACAGAGACCACGGGGCTGAAACCGGTGGTTTCGGCCATCTGAGGAGCCCAGGACCATACGCCGACACCCAGGCATTCATACAACAGCTGACTTATAACGAACAGCTAGCGTATGGATGCCTGGATATCGGCGTGTTGCTCCTGGGCCTCGAGGACGGCGGAAACCACAGTTTTGACACCCTCTGTCTCAAATTGGCTCTGCGTGGCTAGTTCGGGAGCATCGTTGGCGCTGGATGGGCCCGTTTGTGCCTGTCGCACTGCCACGGTCGGTTGAATAGCCGTGGGTTCCCCCAATCTGCGCTCCAACGAAACCCACGACACCCGCCCTGATATGGACGACCCACGGCTATTCACTACGACTGTGGCAGTGCGACAGGCACAAACGGGCCCATCCAGCGCCAACGGTGCCCCCGAACTAGCCACGCAGAGCCAATTCGAGACAAAGGGTCTCAAAACTGTGGTTTCCGCCGTCCTCGAGGCCCAGGAGCAACACGCCGATATCCAGGCGTCCATACGCTAGCTGTTCGTTATTAGTCAGCTGGTGTATGAATGCATGGGCATCGGCGTATGGTCCTGGGCTTCCCAGATGGCCGCAACCACCGTTTTGTATCCCATGGTCTTGGTTTGGCTCTGGGTTGCTAGTTCGAGAGCACAGGGGGCGCTGGATGGGCCTGGTTGTGCCTTTCCCACTGCCACGGTGGGGGTGAAAAGACGTAGGTGATCTATATGGGGCGAGTGTCGTGAGTTTCGGAGTCCCAGGAGCGCAGACTGGTGGGACCTACGGCTATTCAACCGACCGTGGCAGTGGGAAAGGCACAACCCGGCCCATCTGGCGCCCCGATGCTCTTGAACTAGCAACCCAGAGCCAAACCGAGACCATGGGACACAAAACGGTGGTTTCGGCCATCTGTGAAGCCCAGGACCATACGCCGATGCCCAGGCATTCATACAACAGCTGACTAATAACGAACAGCTAGCGTATGGATGCCTGGATATCGGCGTGTTGCTCCTGGGCCTCGAGGACGGCGGAAACCACAGTTTTGAGACCCTTTGTCTCGAATTGGCTCTGCGTGGCTAGTTCGGGAGCATCGTTGGCGCTGGATGGGCCCAGTTGTGCCTGTCGCACTGCCACGGTCGTAGTGAATAGCCGTGGGTCGTCCATATCGGGGCGGGTGTCGTGGGTGTCGTTGGAGCGCAGATTGGGGGACCCACGGCTATTCAACCGACCGTGGCAGTGCGACAGGCACAAATGTTCCCATCCAGCGCCAACGATGCTCCCGAACTAGCCACGCAGAGCCAATTCGAGACAAAGGGTCTCAAAACTGTGGTTTCCGCCGTCCTCGAGGCCCAGGAGCAACACGCCGATATCCAGGCGTCCATACACTAGCTGTTCGTTATTAGTCAGCTGGCGTATGAATGCCTGGGCATCGGCGTATTGTACTGGGCTTCTCAGACGGCCGAAACCACGTTTTTGAATCCTTTTGTCTCGAAGTGGCTCTGGATAGCTAGTTCGGGAGCATCGGGGTTCTGGATGGGCCGGGTTGTGACTGTCGCACTGCCGCGGTCGGTTGAATAGCCGTGGGTCCTCCAATCTGCGCTCCAACGAAACCCACGACACCCGCCCCGATATGGACCACCCACGGCTATTCACTACGACCGTGGCAGTGCGACAGGCACAACTGGCCCATCCAGCGCCAACGATGCTCCCGAACTAGCCACGCAGAGCCAATTCGAGACAAAGGGTCTCAAAACTGTGGTTTCCGCCGTCCTCAAGGCCCAGGAGCAACACGCCGATATCCAGGCACCCATACGCTAGCTGTTCGTCATTAGTCAGCTGTTGTATGAATGCCTGGGCATCCGCGTATGGTCCTGGGCTTCACAGGTGGCCGGTCGGAAGCATCGTTGGCGCTGGATGGGCCCGTTTGTGCCTGTCGCTTTGCTACGTTCGGTTGAATAACCGTAGGTCCCCCCAATCTGCGCTCCAACGAAACCCACGACACCCGCCCCGATATGGACCACCCACGGCTATTCACTACGATCGTAACAGTGGGACAGGTACAACCAGGCCCAATCAGCGCCTTCGATGCTGCCGAACTAGCAACCCAGAGCCAACTCGAGACCGAGGGTCTCAACACTGTGGTTTCGTCCGTCCTCGAGGCCCAGGAGCAAGACGCCGGTCTCCAGGCATCCATGCGCTAGCTGTTCGTTATTAGTCAGCTGTTTTATGAATGCCTGGACATCGGCGTAAGGTCCTGGGCTTCCCAGATGGCTGAAACCACCGTTTTGTGCCCCATGGTGTCGATTTGGCTCTGGGTTGCTAGTTCGAGAGCATCGGGGGCGCCAAACCACCGTTTTGTGCCCCATGGTCTCGATTTGGCTCTGGGTTGCTAGTTCGAGAGCATCGGGGGCGCCAAATGTGTCGGGTTGAGCCTTTCTCACTGCGACCGTCGGTTGAATAGCAGTGGGTGCCACGAATCTGCGCTCCAGGGACTCCGAAACCCACGAAACTAGCCGCATATAGATCACCCACGGCTATTCACCCCCACCGTGGCAGAGGGAAAGGCACAACCTGGCCCATCCAGCGCCCCCGATGCTCTTGAACTAGCAACCCAGAGCCAAACCGAGAGCATGGGGCTCAAAACGGTGGTTTCGGCCGTCTGAGGAGCCCAGGACCATACACCGATGCCCAGGCACTCATACATCAGCTGACTAATAACGAACAGCTAGCGTTTGGATGCCTGGATATCGCCGTGTTGCTCCTGGCCTCGAGGACGGCGGAAACCACAGTTTTCAGACCCTCTGTCTCGAATTGGCTCTGCGTGGCTAGTTCGGGAGCATCGGGGGCGCTGGATGGGCCAGGTTGTGCCTTTCCCTCTGCCACGGTGGGGGTGAATAGCCGTGGGTGATCTATATGCGGCGAGTGTCGTGGGTTTCGGTGTCCCTGGAGCGCAGGTTGGTGGGACCCACGGCTATTCAACCGACCGTGGCAGTGGGAAAGGCACAACCCGGCCCGTCCGGCGCCCCCGGTGCTCTCGAACTAGCAACCCCAAGCGAAACCGAGATCATGGGGCCCAAAACGGTGGTTTCGGCCATCTGAGAAGCCAAGGAGCATACGCCGATGCCCAGGCAATCATATAACAGCAGACCAATAACGAACAGCTAGCGTATGGATGCCTGGATATCGGCGTGTCGCTCCTGGGCCTGCAGGACGGCGGAAACCACAGTTTTGAGACCCTTCGTCTCGAATTGGCTCTGCGTGGCTAGTTCGGGAGCATCGTTGGCGCTGGGTGGGCCCGGTTTTACCTGTCGCACTGCCACGTTCGGTTGAATAACCGTGGGTCCCCCCAATCTGCGCTCCAACTAAACCCACGGCACCCGCCCCGATATGGACCACCCACGGCTATCAACTACGACCGTAGCAGTGGGACAGGTACAACTATGCCCATTCAGCGCCCCTGATGCTGTCGAACTAGCAAACCACAGCCAACTCGAGACTGAGGGTCTCAGAACTTTGGTTTCGGCCGTCCTCGAGGCCCAATAGCAAGACGCCGGTCTCCAGGCATCCATACGCTAGCTGTTCGTTATAAGTCAGCTGTTGTATGAATGCCTGGGCATCGGCATATGGTCACAGATGGCCACAACCACCGTTTTGTGCCCCATGGTCTCGGTTTGGCTCTGGGTTGCTAGTTCAAGAATATCGGGGGCACCAGATGGGCCGGGTTGTGCCTTTCCCACTGAAACGGTCGGCTGAATAGCCGTGGGTCTTACCAATCTGCGCTCCAGGGACTCCGAAAACCCACGACACTCGCTCCGTATAGATCACACACGGCTATTCACCCCCACCGTGGCAGTGGGAAAGGCACAACCAGGCCCATTCAGCGCCCCCGATGCTGTCGAACTAGCAAACCAAAGCCAACTCGAGACCGAGGGTCCAAAAACTGTGGTTTCGGCCGTCCTCGAGGCCCAATAGCAAGACGCCGGTCTTCAGGCATCCATACGCTAGCTGTTCGTTATAAGTCAGCTGTTGTATGAATGCCTGGGCATCGGCGTATGGTCCTGGGCTCCTCAGACGGCCGAAACCACCGTTTTGTGCTCCATGGTCTCGGTTTGGCTCTAGGTTGCTAATTCGAGAGCACCGGGGTCGCTGGATGGGCCTGGTTTTGCCTTTCCCTCTGCCACGGTGGGTGTGAATAGCCGTGGGTGATTCATGAGGGGGCGAGTGTCGTGGGTTTCGGAGTCCCTGGAGCGCAGATTGGTGGGACCCACGGCTATTCAACCGACCGTGGCAGTGGGAAAGGCACAACCCGGCCCGTCTGGCGCCCCCGATGCTCTTGAACTAGCAAGTCAGATCCAAACCGAGACCATGGGACACAAAACGGTGGTTTCGGCCATCTGTGAGGCCCAGGACCATACGACGATGCCCAGGGATTCATACAACAGCTGACTAATAACGAACAGCCAGCGTGTGGATACCTGGATATCGGCGTGTGGCTCCTGGGCCTCGAGGACGGCGGAAACAACAGTTTTGAGACCCCCGGTCTCGAGTTGGCGCTGGGTTGCTAGTTCGAGAGAATCGGGGGCGCTGAATGGGCCTGGTTGTACCTGTCCCACTGCTACGGTCGTATCGACCGTGGCGGTGCGACAGGCACAACCGGGCCCATCCAGCGCCCCCGATGCTCCCGAACTAACTATCCAGAGCCAATTCGAGACACAAGGATTCAAAAACGTGGTTTCGGCCGTCTGAGAAGCCCAGTACCATACGCCGATGCCCAGGCGTTCATATGCCAGCTGACTAATAACGAACAGCTAGCGTAAGGACGTCTGGATCTCGGCGTGTTGCTCCTGGGCCTCGAGGACGGCGGAAACCACAGTTTTGAGACCCTTAGTCTCGAGTTGGCTCTGCTTGGCTAGTTCGTGCGCATCGTTGTCGCTGGATGGGACCGTTTGTGCCTGTCGCACTGCCATGGTCGGTTGAATAGCCGTGGGTCCCCCCAATCTGCGCTCCACCAAAACCCACGACACCCGCCCCGATATGGACCACCCACGGCTATTCACTACGACCGTAGCAGTGGGACAGGTACAACCAGGCCCATTCAGCGCTTCCGATGCTGCCGAACTAGCAAACCAAAGCCAACTCGAGACCGAGGGTCTCAAAACTGTGGTTTCGGCCGCCCTCGAGGCCCAGGAGCAAGACGCCGGTCTCCAGGCATCCATACGCTAGCTGTTCGTTATTAGTCATCTGTTGTATGAGTGCCTGCGCATCGGCGTATGGTCCTGGGCTTCCCAGATGGCTGAAACCACCGTTTTGTGCCCCATGGTCTCGGTTTTGCTCTGGGTTGCTAGTTCGAGAGCATTGGGGGCACCAGATGGGCCGGGTTGTGCCTTTTCCACTGCCACGTCGGTTGAATAGCAGTTTGTCCCACCAATCTGCGCTCCAGGGACTCCGAAACCCACGACACTCGCCCCCATATGAATCACCCACGGCTATTCACCCCCACTGTGGCAGAGGGAAAGGCACAACCAGGCCCGTCCGGCGCCATGGTGCTCTCGAGCTAGCAACCCAAAGCCAAACAGAGACCATGGGGCTGAAAACGGTGGTTTCGGCCATCTGAGAAGCCCAGGACCATACGCCGATGCCCAGGCATTCATACAACAACTGACTTATAACGAACAGCTAGCGTATGGATGCCTGGATATCGGCGTGTTGCTCCTGGGCCTCGAGGACGGCGGAAACCACGGTTTTGAGACCCTTTGTCTCGAATTGGCTCTGCGTGGCTAGTTCGGGAGCATCGTTGGCGCTGGATGGGCCTGGTTGTGCCTGTCGCACTGCAACGGTCGTAGTGAATAGCGGTGGGTGATCCATATCGAGGCGGGTGTCGTGGGTTTCGTTGGAGCGCAGATTGGGGGGACCCACGGCTATTCAACCGAACGTGGCAGTGCGACAGGCACAAACGGGTCCATGCAGCGCCAACAATGCTCCCGAACTAGCCACGCAGAGCTAATTCGAGACAAAGGGTCTCAAAACTGTTGTTTCCGCCGTCCTCGAGGCCCAGGAGCAAGTCGCCGGTCTCCAGGCATCCATACGCTAGCGGTTCGTTATAAGTCAGGTGTTGTATGACTGCCTGGGCATCGCCGTATGGTCCTAGGCTTCCCAGATGGCCGCAACCACCGTTTTGTGGCACATGGTCTCGGTTTGGCTCTGGGTTGCTAGTTCGAGAGCAACGGGGAGCTGGATGGGCCTGGTTGTGCCTTTCCCACTGCCACGGTGGGGGTGAATAGCCGTGGGTGATCTATATGGGATGAGTGTCGTGAGTTTCGGAGTCCCTGGAGCGCAGCTTGTTGTGACCCACGGCTAGCGTATGGAAGCCTCGAGACCGGCATCTTTCTCCTGGGCCTCGAGGACTTCGGAAACCACAGTTTTGAGACCCTGAGTCTCGAATTGGCTCTGCATGGCTAGTTCGGGAGCATCGTTGGCGCTGGATGGGCCCGTTTGTGCCTGTCGCACTGCCACAGTCGGTTGAATAGCCGTGGGTCCCCCCAATCTGCGCTCCAACGAAACCCACTACACCCGCCCCGATATGGACCACCCACGGCTATTCACTACGACCGTGGCAGTGCGAAAGGCACAACGGGCCCATCCAGCGCCAACGATGCTCCCGAACTAGCCACGCAGAGCCAATTCGAGACAAAGGGTCTCAAAACTGTGGTTTCCGCCGTCCTCGAGGCCCAGGAGCAAGACGCCGATCTCCAGGCATCCATACGATAGCTGTTCGTGATTAGTCAGCTGTTGTATGAATGCCTGGGCATCGGCGTATGGTCCTGGGCTTCCCAGATGGCCGAAACCAACGTTTTGTACTCCATGGTCTCGGTTTGGCTCTGAGTTGCTAGTTCGAGAGCATCGGGGCGCTGGATGGGCCTGGTTGTGCCTGTCCCACTGCCACGGTCGTAGTGAATAGCCGTGGGTCCCCCAATCTGCGCTCCAACGAAACCCACGACACTCGCCCGATATGGACCACCCACGGCTATTCACTACGACCGTGGCAGTGCGACAGGCACAACCGGCCCATCCAGCGCCAACGATGCTCCCGAACTAGCCACGCAGAGCCAATTCGAGACAAAGGGTCTCAAAACTGTGGTTTCGGCCGTCCTCGAGGCCCAGGAGAAAGACGCCGGCCTCCAGGCATCCATACGCTAGCTGTTCGTTATTAGTCAGCTGTTGTATGAATGCCTGGGCATCGGCGTATGGTCCTGGGCTTCACAGATGGCCGAAACCACCGTTTTGTGTCCCATGGTCTCGGTTTGGCTCTGGGTTGCTAGTTCAAGAGCATCGGGGGCGCCAGATGGGCCGGTTATGCCTTTCCCACTGCCACGGTCGGTTGAATAGCTGTGGGTCCCACGAATCTGCGCTCCAGGGACTCCGAAACTCACGACACTCGCCCCATATGGATCACCAACGGCTATTAACCCCACCGTGGCAGTGGGAAAGGCACAACCAGGCCCATCCAGCGCCCCGGTGCTCTCGAACTAGCAACTCAGAGCCAAACCGAGACCATGGGGCACAAAACGGTGGTTTCGGCCATCTGGGAAGCCCAGGACCATACGCCGATGCCCAGGCATTCATACAACAGCTGACTAATAACGAACAGCTAGCGTATGGATGCCTGGAGACCGGCGTCTTGCTCCTGGGCCTCGAGGACGGCGGAAACCACAGTTTTGAGACCCTTTGTCTCGAATTGGCTCTGCGTGGCTAGTTCGGGAGCATCGTTGGCGCTGGATGGGCCCGTTTGTGCCTGTCGCACTGCCACGGTCGGTTGAATAGCCGTGGGTCCCCAATCTGCGCTCCAACGAAACCCACGACACCCGCCCCGATATGGACCACCCACGGCTATTCACTACGACCGTGGCAGTGCGACAGGCACAAACGGGCCCATCCAGCGCCAACGATGCTCCCGAACTAGCCACGCAGAGCCAATTCGAGACAAAGGGTCTCAAAACTGTGGTTTCCGCCGTCCTCGAGGCCCAGGAGCAAGACGCCGATCTCCAGGCATCCATACGATAGCTGTTCGTAATTAGTCAGCTGTTGTATGAATGCCTGGGCATCGGCGTATGGTCCTGGGCTTCCCAGATGGCCGAAACCAACGTTTTGTGCCCCATGGTCTCGGTTTGGCTCTGAGTTGCTAGTTCGAGAGCATCGGGGCGCTGGATGGGCCTGGTTGTGCCTTTCCCACTGCCACGGTCGGGTGAATAGCCGTGGGTGATCCATATGGGGCGAGTGTCGTGAGTTTCGGAGTCCCTGGAGCGCAGATTCGTGGGACCCACGGCTATTCAACCGACCGTGGCAGTGGGAAAGGCACAAACCGGCCCATCTGGCGCCCCCGATGCTCTTGAACTAGCAACCCAGAGCCAAACCGAGACCATGGGACACAAAACGGTGGTTTCGGCCGTCCTCGAAGCCCAGGACCATACGCCGATGCCCAGGCATTCATACAACAGCTGACTAATAACGAACAGCTAGCGTATGGATGCCTGGAGATCGGCGTCTTGCTCCTGGGCCTCGAGGACGGCCGAAACCACAGTTTTGAGACCCTCGTTCTCGAGTTGGCTCTGCGTTGCTAGTTCGGGAGCATCGGGGGCGCTGGATGGGCCTGGTTGTGCCTGTCCCACTGCCACGGTCGTAGTGAATAGCCGTGGGTGGTCCATATCGGGGCGGGTGTCGTGGGTTTCGTTGGAGCGCAGATTGGGGGGACCCACGGCTATTCAACCGACCGTGGCAGTGCGACAGGCACAACCGGGCCCATCCAGCGCCCCCGATGCTCCTGAACTAGTTATCCAGAGCCAATTCGAGACAAAGGGATTCAAAACGGTGGTTTCGGCCGTCTGAGAAGCCCAGGACCATACGCCGATGCCCAGGCATTCATACGCCAGCTGACTAATAACGAACAGCTAGCGTATGGATGCCTGGATATCGGCGTGTTGCTCCTGGCCTCGAGGACGGCGGAAACCACAGTTTTGAGACCCTTTGTCTCGAATTGGCTCTGCGTGGCTAGTTCGGGAGCATCGTTGGCGCTGGATGGGCCCGGTTGTGCCTGTCGCACTGCCACGGTCGTAGTGAATAGCCGTGGGTGGTCCATATCGGGGCGAGTGTCGTGGGTTTCGTTGGAGCGCAGATTGGGGACCCACGGCTATTCACTACGACCGTGGCAGTGCGACAGGTACAACCAGGCCCATTCAGCGCCCCGATGCTCCCGAACTAGCAACGCAGAGCCAATTCGAGACTGAGGGTCTCAAAACTGTGGTTTCGGCCGTCCTCGAGGCCCAGGAGCAAGACGCCGATATCCAGGCATCCATACGCTAGCTGTTCGTTATTAGTCAGCTGTTTTATGAATGCCTGGGCATCGGCGTATGGTCCTGGGCTTCTCAGATGGCCGAAACCACCGTTTTGAGCCCCATGATCTCGGTTTGGCTCTGGGTTGCTAGTTCGAGAGCATCGGGGCGCTGGATGGGCCAGGTTGTGCCTTTCCCACTGCCACGGTCGGTTGAATAGCCGTGGGTGATTCATATGGGCTTCAGTGTCGTCCGAAACCCACGTCCCTGGAGCGCATATTGATGGGACCCACGGCTATTCAACCGACCGTGGCAGTGGGAAGGCACAACCAGGCCCATCCAGCGCCCCTGATGCTCTCGAACTAGCAACCCAGAGCCAAACCGAGACCATGGGGCACAAAACGGTGGTTTCGGCCATCTGAGAAGCCCAGGACCATACGCCGATGCCCGGCATTCATACACCAGCTGACTAATAACGAACAGCTAGCGTATGGATGCCTGGATATCGGCGTGTTGCTCCTGGGCCTCGAGGACGGCGGAAACCACAGTTTTGAGACCCTTGTCTCGAATTGGCTCTGCGTTGCTAGTTCGGGAGCATCGTTGGCGCTGGATGGGCCTGGTTGTGCCTGTCGCACTGCCACGGTCGGTTGAATAGCCGTGGGTGGTCCATATCCCCAATCTGCGCTCCAACAAAACCCACGACACCCGTCCCGATATGGACCACCCACGGCTATTCACTACGACCGTGGCAGAGCGACAGGCACAACCGGGCCCATCCAGCGAAACGATGCTCCCGAACTAGCCACGCAGAGCCAATTCGAGACAAATGGTCTCAAAACTGTGGTTTCCGCCGTCCTCGAGGTCCAGGAGCAACACGCCGATATCCAGGCGTCCATACGCTTGCTGTTCGTTATTAGTCAGCTGTTATATGTTTGCCTGGGCATCGGCGTATGCTCCTTGGCTTCTCAGATGGCCGAAACCACAGTTTTGAGCCCCATGATCTCGGTTTAGCTTTGGGTTGCTAGTTGGAGAGCACCGAAGGCGCCTAACGGGTCGGGTTGTGCCTTTCCCATTACCACGGTCGGTTGAACAGCCGTGGGTCCCACCAACCTGCGCTCCATGGACACCGAAGCCCACGAAACTTGCCGCATATAGATCACCTACGGCTATTCACCCCCACCGTGGCAGTGGGAAAGGCACAACTAGGCCCATCCAGCGCCCCTGATGCTCTCGAGGTAGCAACCCAGATCCAAATCGAGACCATGGGGCACAAAACGGTGGTTTCGGCCGTCTGAGAAGTCCAGGACCATACGCCGATGCCCAGGCATTCATACAAAGCTGACTAATAACGAACAGCTAGCGTATGGATGCCTGGATATCGGCGTGTTGCTCCTGGGCCTCGAGGACGGCGGAAACCACCGTTTTGAGACCATTTGTCTCGAATTGGCTCTGCGTGGCTAGTTCGGGAGCATCGTTGGCGCTGGATGGGCCCGTTTGTGCCTGTCGCACTGCCACGGTCGGTTGAATAGCCGTGGGTCCCCAATCTGCGCTCCAACGAAACCCACGACACCCGCCTCGATATGGACCACCCACGGCTATTCACTACGACCGTGGCAGTGCGACAGGCACAACCGGGCCCATCCAGCGCAACGATGCTCCCGAACTAGCCACGCAGAGCCAATTCGAGACAAAGGGTCTCAAAACTGTGGTTTCCGCCGTCCTCGAGGCCCAGGAAAACACGCCGATATCCAGGCGTCCATACGCTAGCTGTTCGTTATTAGTCAGCTGGCGTATGAATGCCTGGGCATCGGCGTATTGTCCTGGGCTTCTCAGACGGCCGAAACCACCGTTTTGAGCCCCTTTTGTCTCGGTTTGGCTCTGCGTGGCTAGTTCGGGAGCATCGAAGGCGCTGGATGGGCCGGGTTGTGCCTGTCGCACTGCCACGGTCGGTTGAATAGCCGTGGGTCCCAATCTGCGCTCCAACGAAACCCACGACACCCGCCTCGATATGGACCACCCACCGCTATTCACTACGACCGTTGCAGTGCGACAGGCATGACCAGGCCCATCCAGAGCCAACGATGCTCCCGAACTAGCCACGCAGAGCCAATCCGAGACAAAGGGTCTCAAAACCGTGGTTTCCGCCGTCCTCGAGGCCCAGGAGCAACACGCCGATATCCAGGCATCCATACGCTAGCTGTTCGTTATAAGTCAGTTGTTGTATGAATGCCTGGGCATCGGCGTATGGTCCTGGGCTTCTCAGATGGCCGAAACCACCGTTTTCAGCCCCATGGTCTCGGTTTGGCTTTGGGTTGCTAGTTCGAGAGCACCGGGGGCGGACAGCTAGCGAATGGACGCTGGAAACGGTGGTTTCGGCCAGGACCATACGCCGATGCCCAGGCATTCATACAACAGCTGTCTAATAACGAACGGGTAGCGTATGGATGCCTGGAGACCGGCGTGTTACTCCTGGGACTCGAGGACGGCGGAAACCACCGTTTTGAGACCCTTTGTCTCGAATTGGCTCTACGTGGCTAGTTCGGGAGCATTGTTGGCGCTGGATGGGCCCGTTTGTGCCTGTCGCACAGCCACGGTTGTAGTGAATAGCCGTGGGTGGTCCATATCGGGGCAGGTGTCGTGAGTTTTGTTGGAGCGCAGATTGGGGGGACCCACGGCTATTCAACCGACCGTGGCAGTGCGACAGGTTCAACCAGGCGCATTCAGAGCCCCCGATGCTGCCGAACTAGCAACCCAGAGCCAACTCGAAACCGAGGGTCTCAAAACTGTGGTTTCGGCCGTCTTCGAGGTCGAGGAGCAAGACGCCGGTCTCCAGGCATCCATACGCTAGTTGTTCGTTATTAGTCAGCTGTTGTATGAATGCCTGGGCATCGGCGTATGGTCCTGGGATTCCCAGACGGCCGAAACCACCGTTTTGAGTCCCATGGTCTCGGTTTCGCTGTGAGTTGCTAGTTCGAGAGCATCGGAGGCGCCAGATGGGCCGGGTTGTGCCTTTCCCACAGCTACGGTCAGTTGAATATCCGTGGGTCCCACCAATCTGCGCTCCAGGGACTCCGAAACCCACGACACTCGCCCCATATAGATCACCCACGGCTATTCACCCCCACCGTGGCAGTGGGAAAGGCACAACCAGGCCCATCCAGCACCCCTGATGCTCTCGAACTAGCAACCCAGAGCCAAACCGAGACCATGGGGCACAAAACGGTGGTTTCGGCCATCTATAAAGCCCAGGACCATACTCCGATGCCCAGGCATCCATACAACAGCTGACTTATAACGAACAGCTAGCGTATGGATGCCTCGAGACCGGCGTCTTGCTCCTGGGCCTCGAGTTTTGAGACCCTTTGTCTCGAATTGGCTCTGCGTGGCCAGTTCGGGAGCATCGTTGGCGCTGGATGGGCCCGGTTGTGCCTGTCGCACTGCCACGGTCGTAGTGAATAGCCGTGGGTGGTCCGTATCGGGGCGGGTGTCGTGGGTTTCGTTGGAGCGCAGATTGGGGGGACGCACGGCTATTCACTACGACCGTGGCAGTTGGAAAGGCACAACCCGGTCCATCTGGCTCCCCGTTGCTCTTGAACTGTCAACCCAGAGCCAAACCGAGACCATGGGACACAAAACGGTGGTTTCAGCCATCTGGGAAGCCCAGGACCATACGCCGATGCCCAGGCACACATACAACAGCTGACTAATAACGAACAGCTAGCGTATGGAGGCCTGGAGGCCGGCGTCTTTCTCCTGGGCCTCGAGGACGGCCGAGACCACAGTTTTGAGACCCTTTGTCTCGAATTGGCTCTGCGTGGCCAGTTCGGGAGCATCGTTGGAGCTGGCTGGGCCTGGTTGTGCCTGTCGCACTGCCACGGTCGTAGTGAATAGCCGTGGGTGGTCCGTATCGGGGCGGGTGTCGTGGGTTTCGTTGGAGCGCAGATTGGGGGGACCCACGGCTATTCAGCCGACCGTTGCAGTGCGACAGGCAGAAACGCGCCCATCCAGCGCCAACGATGATCCCGAACTAGCCACGCGGAGCCAATTCGAGACAAAGGGTCTCAAAACTGTGGTTTCCGCCGTCTAGGCCTAGGAAAAACACGCCGATATCCAGGCGTCCAAACACAAGCTGTTCGTTATTAGTCAGCTGGCGTATGAATGCCTGGGCATCGGCGTATTGTACTGGGCTTCTCAGACGGCCGAAACAACGTTTTTGAATCCTTTTGTCTCGAATTGGCTCTGCGTGGCTAGTTCGGGAGCATCGTTGGCCCTGGATATGCCCGTTTGTGCCTGTCGCACTGCCACGGTCGGTTGAATAGCCGTGGGTCCCCCCAATCTGCGCTCCAACGAAACCCACGACACCCGCCCCGATATGGACCACCCACGGCTATTCACTACGACCGTAGCAGTGGGACAGGTACAACCAGGCACATTCAGCGCCCCCGATGCTGCCGAACTAGCAACCCAGAGCCAACTCGAGACCGAGGGTCTCAAAACTGTGGTTTCGGCCGTCCTCGAGGCCCAGGAGCAAGACGCCGGACTCCAGGCATCCATACGCTAGCTGTTCGTTATAAGTCAGCTGTTGTATGAATGCCAGGGCATCGGCATATGGTCCTGGGCTTCTCAGATGGCCGAAACCACCGTTTTCAGCCCCATGGTCTTGGTTTGGCTTTGGGTTGCTAGTTCAAGAGCACCGGCGCCGGACGGGCCGGGTTGTGCCTTTCCCACTGCCACGGTCGGTTGAATAGCCGTGGATCCCACCAACCTGCGCTCCAGGGACACCGAAACCCACGACACTCGCACCATATAGATCACCCACGGCAATTCACCACCACCGCGACAGTGGAAAAGGGACAACCCCGCCCATCCAGCGCCCCCGTAGCTCTTGAACTAGCAACCCAGATCCAAATCGAGACCATGGGGCACAAAACGGTGGTTTCGCCCATCTGTGGAGCCCATAATCATACGCCGATGCCCAGGCATTCATACAACAGCTGACTAATAACGAACAGCTAGCGTATGGATGCCTGGATATCGGCGTGTTGCTCCTGGGCCTCGAGGACGGCCGAAACCACAGTTTTGAGACCCTCGGTCTCGAATTGGCTCTGGTTTGCTAGTTCGACGGCATCGGAGGCGCTGAATGGCCTGGTTGTACCTGTCCCACTGATACGGTTGTAGCGAATAGCCGTGGGTGGTCCATATCGGGGCGGGTGTCGTGGGTTCCGTTGGAGCGCAGATTGGGGGGACCCACGGTTATTCAACCGACCGTGGCAGTGCGACAGGCACAAACGGGCCCATCCAGCGCCAACGACGCTCCCGATCTAGCCACGCAGAGTCAATTCGAGACACAGGGTCTCAAAACTGTGGTTTCCGCCGTCCTCGACGACTAGGAGCGAGACGCCGATATCCAAGCGTCCATACGCTAGCTGTTCGGTATTAGTCAGGTGGCGTATGAATGCCTGGGCATCGGCGTATGGTACTTGGCTTCTCAGACGGCCGAAACCACGTTTTTGAATCCTTTTGTCTCGAATTGGCTCTGGATAGCTAGTTCGGAAGCATCGTTGCGCTGGATGGGCCCGGTTGTGCCTGTCGCACTGTCACGGTCTTAGTGAATAGCCGTGGGTGGTCCATATCGGGGCGGGTGTCGTGGGTTTTGATGGAGCGCAGATTAGGGAGACCCACGGCTATTCAACTGACCGTGGCAGTGCGACAGGCACAAACGGGCCCATCCAGCGCCAACGATGCTCCCGAACTAGCCACGCAGAGCCCATTCGAGACAAAGGGTCTCAAAACGGTGGTTTCCGCCGTCCTCGAGGCCCAGGAGCAACACGCCGATATCCAGGCTTCCATACGCTAGCTGTTCGTTATTAGTCAGCTGGTGTATGAAAGCATGGGCATCGGCGTATGGTTCTGGGCTTCTCAGACGAAACCCACGACACCCGCCTCGATATGGACCACCAATCGTTCGCCGAGCGCTCCTGCCGGCCTTCCGAAATCCACCAACTTTTTTATGTCGCTAGGCGAAAAAGCCGGCGAAACCCACCGTAGACGTCTGCCACCGCTCCCACGGTCGGCTTTAGAAAGTTCCTCTTACCTTTTCCAACCATCGATCGAGGTAAGAATTAACCATTTCCTTGTTGCCGCTTCCATCGTCAGAACCACCCGGTGACAATTTGGCGCCCAACGTGGGGCTAGAATTCGGATTTTTCATCGAGAAAGCGAACGGGGAAACTCGTTCCCGGATGACGACCCAAAATCGACCCGTCCACTCGCAGTTCTGGGACTGAAAAACACCCAGTGGCGCCCACACACATCGCCATGGTGAACACTCGAGCCATGGAATCCACAAGTCAATCGACCGTAGTAAATTCCGATCCCGCTCCGTCCTGGACAACGACCAACAACCTCCTGTCCCAATTACTCACTCAAATGACCCAACAGAGGGAATCCGTACCGAAACCGCTCTTCGATGGTAGGGAAACATCGTGCCCGGAAGCGTTCCTGCGCCGTTTCCGGAGGTACGCTGACTCGTTGAATTTGGTAATGCCCGAATCCCGTACCGATCTCCTTATGTCCTGCCTTACTGGAGAGGCTAAAAGAAAATTATCCGTTTACGAATCGATCAATATTGAATGTCACCAGATCGAAGAGGAAATCGTTAGTATTTACGACAGCCCGTTCGTTCTACGAGAACTCCGTCGTTTTGCTCAGGAACGCCAAGGGCCGAATGAGGACATCGGCGGATTCGTCCTACGAAAAGATGCCCTGGGTAAGCGATTATTTCCCAATGATCCTGAAAATTTAATGGTTTGAACGAATTTTGGACTTGATGCGCCCGGAAATTTCCGGAATACTTCGCGTTTCACACCCTGCGTCGATCCGCGAACTCATCGATCACGGGCGAAATATTGAACTTTCAGTGTCCGCGATTGCGAAAATGCAACCTTACCGTCCACCGTCTCTACGGGTCACGCCGGCTCAGAACACCGTGAAATTTTCCGACCGTCCGCGATCGCCCGCGCCGTCTCGTACGCAGCCGAACCCGTGTAAATATTGCGGCGATATGCATTGGCACAGGGAATGCCCTGCCGCCCTGGCTAAGCAAAACCAGGGAAACTAAATGACGGCCGGCGTTGTTTTCGCCGTCGGCCTCACGAACTGTCCAGAAAACTTCCAGTCGTGGCCGCATCCGCTGCCGTCGGAAATAGTCCGCGTATTTGGGTCGAATTAGGAGAACGCCGATGTTTAGCGCTAGTCGATACTGGCGCACAAGTAAATATTATCGCGAGCGAACTAGTCCCCGAAAATTCCCCAAAAACGACGCGTTCCGCCGGGCATTTGATCACGATGTCGGGTCAATTAATAGAACTTTTGCACCAAGTTTCCCTGACCGTCCGCCTGAACGAAATACCGATGGAAATTGACTTCCAAATCGTCGAAAATCCCGCAGTCGCGTTGGTTTTTGGAATGCCCTGGCTGGAAAGCGAATTGATCTCGATCGATATTCCTCGACGTTGTTTGCATTTCGGCACCGCGAAGCGTCGGGTAGCCTATTGGGCACCGCCCCCCGGTAATTCCACGAAAATTTTGCCCGAATTATCGAACGAATTTCCTCACGAAATGCGGAAGGAATTTAACATTTTGGTCGAACAATTCGCCGAGATTATGAACAACGAAGTTACCGACGACCAGCGTGGCTCATAAAAACGTTTTATCCGATCCAAATGAAGTTGCTTACACTAGACCGTATCGGGTAAACGAACAAAAACGCATTATTATTCAAAAAGAAGTGGAAATGCTATTAGCTACCGGCCGAATCCGACCCTCGTCATCGAATTTTTGTAGTCCGGTCGTAGTCGTGACCAAGAAAAATGGAAAACCTAGATTTTGTCTCGATTTTCGTGCGCTTAACGCACTGACGATAAGCGAAGCCTCGCTGTTGCCCAATATGAGCGATTGCCTTCGGGATCTGGGCACGGCTCGCATTTTTTCGGCCATCGATTTAAGTAACGGTTACTGGCAAATTCCACTATCGGAGGATTCGCGTAAATTCACAGCTTTTGTCACACCGGACGGCGCACTATATGAATTTACGGTAATGGCTTTCGTCCTGAAAAATGCGCCCGCGACGTTCCAACGATTTATGTCGCAGCAAGTCTTAGCCGGACTCGATTTCGCTTTAGTATATTTGGTCGACGTTATAATTTTTTCGCGCACGTACGAGGAACATTTGGTGCATTTGCACAGAGTGTTCGAGAGATTCCGTCAACACGGCTTAAAATGCGCGCCGGAAAAATGCAAATTCGGGTCGACCGAAACGGATTATTTGGGCCACGTGGTGACGTCGCTTGGAAATCGCCCGAGCGAAAAACACGTCGACCAGGTGTTAAATTTTCCGACCCTCACGTCGCGGAAAACGTTGCAAAAGTTTCTTGGAGTTATCGGTTGGTTGCGGGATTACATCCCAAATTTCGCGATAATTACGGCCCCTCTAACCGACTTGCTCGCTAATAAAACAAAATGGAAATGGGACGAGACTCGGGAAAAGCCATGTCCCAGTTAAAAAACATTTTATCCGATCCAATCACGCTTCACCGTCCCGATCTATCGAGGCCGTTCGTACTGCAGAGGGATGCGAGTGCCTGCGGTATGGCCGCGGTTTTGTACCAGGAAACCAACGACGGTCACCGAGAAATAATTTCTTTCGCGAGCGCGAAATTTCGCCCGGCGGAAACTCGTTATCATATTAACGAGCAAGAATGTTTGGCCGTGATTTGGGGAATAAAAAAATTTCGCCACTATTTGGAACATCGGCGTTTTCGACTCCGCACAGACAATCGATCATTAAAGTGGCTCGAAAAAAGTCGCGACGAGCGTGCAAAGTTGACCCGTTGGTCACTCGAACTCCAAGAATATGATTTCGAAGTGGAACGTGTGCCGGGACGGAATAACGAGTTACCGGACCTATTATCGCGTGATCCGGAAATCGACGAAACGCGACCCGTAATTTCCGACGGGAAAATGTTTACGCCAATGGTAGCGATGATGGATTCGGGCCCTGCGACCGCGGAAGAAGCGCTCCGGCAAAACGAACTTTTCGACCCCGCATCGCTCGGACCTGAACAGGCCCCGCGTGGCGATTTCGCGACCGTCGTCGACGTCGTTCGGTTAGCGCAAGCTCAAGACGCCGAAACGCAGATAATTTTACAACGCGTCCGTGCACAACGGACGCCGACCGACCAGGGCTACATCGAGCTCGAAAGTCATCTCTATCGGAGAATGGGCGACGTGACACAAATTTTCGTGCCAGCCGAGGTACGGACACACGTAATTTTCCAATGCCACGACGCGGCGTTAGCCGGCCACCCTGGTATCGAAGAAACGATCCGCGAAATAAAAACAATTTTCTTTTGGCCGACAATCCCTCGCGACGTGACGAAATACGTACGAGGCTGTTTAATTTGCGCCAGATACAAACGACGTCCACCAGGTCCCGAAATTCCTTTACGTCCTCGTCAGCCGACGGCACCTTGGGAAACAATCGCGTGCGATATAATGGGACCATATGATGCCACGCCCACCAGAAATCGTTTCATTTTTGTGATCACCGATCTTTTTTCGCGTTGGGTTGAAGCATTTCCAATACAAACTAGCGCGGTCAGTGTTTTGACGAAAATTTTGGAGGACGAAATCTTCAGTCGCTATGGCTACCCGAAGGCATTGTTAACGGACAATGGACGTGCGTGAGTGACCCCGAGTTCGCGTAGTGCGATCAACTTCGTTTTCTTCCCTTCCGCCATTGACGATACTCACCTTTTCGATTTCCTTGTTGCTTGTGTATATATTTTTTTTTTCCTTTTCTTCCCTGTTCCATTTCATGCCGAGAGTTGGAAAATAATTTTAGATAAAATTTTAATTTTTCCCTCTTCTCTCGTTTTGTTTCTTGAATGGTAGATTTAATGCTTGTAAATATTTTTTTTCTGTTTGTTTTCCTTTTGTAGATTTAGCCCTTGTAATAGTCGATTTCCTTTTTCTTCGTTGTAGACGTAATAGTTGTAATTGTCGTTAGCTATTTTATTGCTCGTAAAAAATTCAGGAAATATCCTGAATGTTGTGCCTCGTGTTTCCTTTTCGTATACTTGTAACCATACCAATTAATAAAGAAGTTGTGTTCCGGTGTTTTTCTTCCCGTAGCACCGTGCGTGCGATCTGTCTTCGATAGGGGGGAGAATTGTTACCCCTAGGTTGATTATTTTTGTAAAATTAACAGGAGACAGATCCCACAGATGGCCAGGGGAGGAGTTCCCACGCGAATTGTAAGAGTAGAGTAATTATTTCCGGGCACGATACTACACCCCAGGGTGGAGTTCCCCGGAAATTCGTCAATTTTATCACATTATTTTTACAAAGGGAGCCCCTGGTTATAAAAGGAGCAGCGGATCGGGAGGAAGAGGCATTCGAATTCGGAACGTTATAGTACGAGCAACGATCGCCTTTTTTTCCTTTTTCCTGCAACGAGTGCAAAGTGTCCTGTGCCGATCCCGTTCCGTTCTGCCGAGTCCGTTGACCGGCTTTCGACACTTTGATTTTTTCGTCGCCGAGCTTACTGCCGGCCTGTCGTCCAATCGTTCGCCGAGCGCTCCTGCCGGCCTTCCGAAATCCACCAACTTTTTTATGTCGCTAGGCGAAAAAGCCGGCGAAACCGACCGTAGACGTCTGCCACCGCTCCCACGGTCGGCTTTAGAAAGTTCCTCTTACCTTTTCCAACCATCGATCGAGGTAAGAATTAACCATTTCCTTGTTGCCGTTTCCATCGTCAGAACCACCCGGTGACAGTTATTAGTCAGCTTGCGTATGAACGCCTGGGCATCGGCGTATGGTACTGGGCTTCTCTGACGGGCGAAACCACGTTTTTGAATCCGTTTGTCTCGAATTAGCTCTGGATAGCTAGTTCAGAAGCATCGTTGGCGCTGGATGGGCCCGGTTGTGCCTGTCGCACTGCCACGGTCGTAGTGAATAGCCGTGGGTGGTCCATATCGGGGCGGGTGTCGTGGGTTTCGTTGGAGCGCAGATTGGGGGGACCCACGGCTATTCAACCGACCGTGGTAGTGCGAGAGGCACAAACGGGCCCATCCAGCGCCAACGATGCTCCCGAACTAGCCACGCAGAGCCAATTCGAGACAAAGGGTCTCAAAACTGTGGTTTCCGCCGTCCTCGAGGCCAAGGAGCAAGACGCCGGTCTCCAGGCATCCATACGCTAGCTGTTTATTATTAGTCAGCTGTTGTGTGAATGCCTGGGCATCGGCGTATGGTCCTGGGCTTCCCAGATGGCCGTAACCACCGTTTTGAGCCCCATGGTCTCGGTTTGTCTCTGGGTTGCTAGTTCGAGAGCATCGGGGGCGCTGGATGAGCCGGTTTGTGCCTTTCCCACTGCCACGGTGGTGGTGAATAGCCGTTGGTGATCTATATGGGGCGAGTGTCGTGGGTTTCGTTGGAGCGCAGATTGGGGGGACCCACGGCTATTCAACCGACCGTGGTAGTGCGACAGGCACAAACGGGCCCATCCAGCGCCAGCGATGCTCCCGAACTAGCAACGCAGAGCCAATTCGAGACAAAGGGTCTCAAAACTCTGGTCTCAGCCGTCCTCGAGGCCCAGGAGCAAGACGCCGGTCTCCAGGCATCCATACGCTAGCTGTTCGTTATTAGTCAGCTGTTGTATGAATGCCTGGGCATCGGCGTATGGTCCTGGGCTTCCCAGATAGCCGTAACCACCGTTTTGAGCCCCAGGGTCTCGGTTTGGCTTTGGGTTGCTAGTTCGAGAGCACCGGGGGCTCCGGATGGGCCGGGTTGTGCCTTTTCCACCCCCGATGCTCTCGAACTAGCAACCCAAAGCCAAACCGAGACCATGGGGCTGAAAACGGTGGTTTCGGCCATCTGAGAAGCCCAGGACCATACGCCGATGCCCACGCATTCATACAACAGCTGACTTATAACGAACAGCTAGCGTATGGATGCCTGGATATCGGCGTGTTGCTCCTGGGCCTCGAGGACGGCGGAAACCAAAGTTTTGAGACCCTTGGTCTCGAGTTGGCTCTGGGTTGCTAGTTCGGCAGCATCGGGGGCGCTGGGTGGGCCTGGTTGTAATCGTCCCACTGCTAGGGTCGTTGTGAATAGCCGTGGGTGGTCCATGTCAGGGCGGGTGTCGTGGGTTTCGTTGCAGCGCAGATTGGGGGGATCCACGGCTATTCAACCGAACGTGGCAGTGCGACAGGCACAACCCGGCCCATCTGGCGCCCCCGATGCTCTTGAACTATCAACCCAGAGCCAAACTGAGACCATGGGACACAAACCGGTGTTTTCGGCCACCTGTGAAGCCAAGGACCATACGCTGAAGCCCAGGCATTCATACAACAGCTGACTAATAACGAACAGCTAGCGTATGGATGGCTGGATATCGGCGTGTTGCTCCTGGGCCTCGAGGACGGCGGAAACCACAGTTTTGAGACACTTTGTCTCGAATTGGCTCTGCGTGGCTAGTTCGGGAGCATTGTTTGCGCTGGATGGGACCGTTTGTGCCTGTCGCTATGCCACGGTCGGTTGAATAGCCGTGGGTCCCCCCAATCTGCACTCCAACGAGACCCACGACACCCGCCTCGATATGGACCACCCGCGGCTATTCACTACGACCGTGGCAGTGCGACAGGCACAACTGGGCCGATCCAGCGCTAACGTTGCTCCATGCATCCATTCGCTAGCTGTTCCTTATTAGTCAGCTGTTGTATGAATGCCTGGGCTTCAGCGTATGGTCCTTGGCTTCACAGGTGGCCGAAAACAACGTTTTGTGTCCCATGGTCTCGGTTCGGCTCTGGGTTGATAGTTCAAGAGCATCGGGGCGCCAGATGGGCCGAGTTGTGCCTGTCGCATTGCCACGTTCGGTCGAATAGCCGTGGGTCCCCCCAATCTGCGCTGCAACGAAACCCACGACACCCGCCCCGACATGGACCACCCACGGCTATTCACAACGACCCTAGCAGTGGGACGATTACAACCAGGCCCATTCAGCGCCCCCGATGCTGCCGAACTAGCAACCCAGAGCCAACTCGAGACCTAGGGTCTCAAAACTGTGGTTTCCGCCGTCCTCGAGGCCCAGGAGCAACACGCCGATATCCAGGCATCCATACGCTAGCTGATCGTTATTAGTCAGCTGTTGTATGAATGCCTGGGCATCGGCGTATGGTCGTGGGCTTCTCAGATGGCCGAAACCACCGTTATCAGCCCCAAGGTCTCGGTTTGGCTTTGGGTTGCTAGTTCGAGAGCATCGGGAGTGGGAAAGGCACAACCCGGCCCATCCGGCGCCCCCGGTGCTCTCGAACTAGCAACCCAAAGCCAAACCTAGACCCTGGGGCTCAATACGGTGGTTACGGCCATCTGGGAAGCCCAACACCATACGCCAGTGCCCAGGCATTCATACAACAGCTGACTTATAACGAACAGCTAGCGTATGGATGCCTGGGGACCGGCGTCTTGCTCCTGGGCCTCGAGGACGGCTGAAACCACAGTTTTGAGACCCTTTGTCTGGAATTGGCTCTGCGTGGATAGTTCGGGAGCATCGCTGGCGCTGGATGGGCCCGTTTGTGCCTGTCGCACTACCACGGTCGGTTGAATAGCCGTGGGTCCCCCCAATCTGCGCTCCAACGAAACCCACGATACTCGCCCCATATAGATCACCAACGGCTATTCACCACCACCGTGGCAGTGGGAAAGGCACAACCCGGCCCATCTGGCGCCCCCGATGCTCTTGAACTATCAACCCAGAGCCATACCGAGACCATGGGACACAAAACGGTGTTTTCGGCCACCTGTGAAGCCCAGGACCATACGCTGATGCCCAGGCATTCATACAACAGCTGACTAATAACGAACAGCTAGCGTATGGATGCCTGGATATCGGCGTGTTGCTCCTGGGCATCAAGGACGGCGCAAACCACAGTTTTGAGACCCTTTGTCTCGAATTGGCTCTGCGTGGCTAGTTCGGGAGCATTGGGGTGCCAGATGGGCCAGGTTGTGGCTTTCCCACTGCCACGGTCGGTTGAATAGCCGTGGGTCCCACCAATCTGCGCTCCAGGGACTCCGAAACTTACGACACTCACCCCATATAGATCACCCACGGCTATTCAACCCACCGTGGCAGTAGGAAAGGCACAACCCGGCCCATCTGGCGCCCCCGATGCTCTTGAACAAGCAACCTAGAGCCAAACCGAGACCATGGGGCACAAAACGGTGGTTTCGGCCACCTGTGAAGCCCAGGACCATACGCTGATGCCCAGGCATTCATACAACAGCTGACTAATAACGAACAGCTAGCGTATGGATGCCTGGATATCGGCGTGTTGCTCCTGGGCCTCGAGGACGGCGGAAACCACAGTTTTGAGACCATTTGTCCCGAATTGGCTCTGCGTGGCTAGTTCGGGAGCATCGTTGGCGCTGGATGGGCCCGTTTGTGACTGTCGCACTGATACGGTTGTAGCGAATAGCCGTGGGTGGTCCATATCGGGGCGGGTGTCGTGGGTTTCGTTGGAGCGCAGATTGGGGGGACCCACGGTTATTCAACCGACCGTGGCAGTGCGACAGGCACAAACGGGCCCATCCAGCGCCAACGATGCTCCCGATCTAGCCACGCAGAGTCAATTCGAGACACAGGGTCTCAAAACTGTGGTTTCCGCCGTCCTCGACGACTAGGAGTGAGACGCCGATATCCAAGCGTCCATACGCTAGCTGTTCGGTATTAGTCAGGTGGCGTATAAATGTCTGGGCATCGGCGTATGGTACTTGGCTTCTCAGACGGCCGAAACCACGTTTTTGAATCCTTTTGTCTCGAATTGGCTCTGGATAGCTAGTTCGGGAGCATCGTTGGCGCTAAGTGGGCCCGGTTGTGCCTGTCGCATTGCCACGGTCGGTTGAATAGCCGTGGGTCCCCCCAATCTGCGCTCCAACGAAACCCACGACACCCGCCCCGATATGGACCACCCACGGCTCTTCACTACGACCGTAGCAGTGGGACAGGTACAACCAGGGCCCTTCAGCGCCCCCGATGCTGCCGAACTAGCAACTCAGATCCATCTCGAGACTGAGGGTCTCAAAACTGTGGTTTCCGCCGTCCTCGAGGCCCAGGAGCAACACGCCGATATCCAGGCTTCCATACGCTAGCTGTTCGTTATTAGTCAGCTGTTATATGATTGCCTGGGCATCGACGTATGCTCCTTGGCTTCTCAGATGGCCGAAACCACCGTTTTGAGCCCCATGATCTCGGTTTGGCTTTGGGCTGCTAGTTCGAGAGCACCGGGGGCGCCGGACGGGCCGGGTCTTGCCTTTCCCACTGCCACGGTCGGTCGAATAGCCGCGACTCCCACCAACCTGCGCTCCAGGGACACCGAAACCCACGACACTCGCCGCATATAGATCAACCACGGCTATTCACCCCCACCGTGGCAGTGGGAAAGGCACAACCAGGCCCATCCAGCGCCCCTGATGCTGTCGAAGTAGCAACCCAGAGTCAAACCGAGACCATGGGGCACAAAACGGTGGTTTCGGCCGTCTGAGAAGCCCAGAACCATACGCCGATGCCCATGCTTTCATACACCAGCTGACTAATAACGAACAGCTAGCGTATGGAAGCCTGGATATCGGCGTGTTGCTCCTGGGCCTCGAGGACGGCAGAAACCACCGTTTTGAGACTCTTTCTCTCGAATTGGCTCTGCGTGGCTAGTTCGGAAGCATCGTTGGCGCTGGATGGGCCCGTTTGTGCCTGTCGCACTGCCACGGTCGGTTGAATAGCCGTGGGTCCCCCTAATCTGCGCTCCAACAAAACCCACGACACCCGCCCCGATATGGACCACCCACGGCTATTCACTACGACCGTGGCATTGCGACAGGCACAACCGGGCCCATCCAACGCAACGATGCTCCCAAAATAGTCACGCAGAGCGAATTCCAGACAAAGGATCCCAAAACTGTGGTTTCCGCCGTCCTCGAGGCCCAGGAGTGACACGCCGATATCCAGGCGTCCATACGCTAGCTGTTCGTTATTAGTCAGCTTGCGTATGAAAGCCTGGGCATCGGCGTATGGTACTGGGCTTCTCTGACGGCCGAAACCACGTTTTTGAATCCGTTTGTCTCGAATTAGCTCTGGATAGCTACTTCAGGAGCATCGGGGCGTTGGATAGGCCCGGTTGTGCCTGTCGCACTGCCACGGTCGGTTGAATAGCCGTGGGTCCCCCAATCTGCGCTCCAACGAAACCCACGACACCCGCCCCGATATGGACCACCCACGGCTATTCACTACGACCGTGGTAGTGCGACAGGCACAAACGGGCCCATCCAGCGCCAACGATGCTCCCGAACCGGCCACGCAGAGCCAATTCGAGACAAACGGTCTCCAGGCATCCATACGCTAGCTGTTCGTGATTAGTAAGCTGTTGTATGAATGCCTGGGCATCGGCGTATGGTCCTGGGCTTCCCAGATGGCCGCAACCAACGTTTTGTGCCCCATGGTCCCGGTTTGGCTCTGAGTTGCTAGTTCGAGAGCACCGAGGGCGCTGGATTGGCCTGGTTGTGCCTTTCCCACTGCCACGGTGGGGGTGAATAGCCGTTGGTGATCCATATGGGGCGAGTGTCGTGATATTCGGAGTCCCTGGAGCGCAGATTCGTGGGACCTACAGCTATTCAACCGACCATGGCAGTGGGAAAGGCATAACCGGCCCATCTGGCGCCCCCGATGCTCTTGAACTATCAACCCAGAGCCAAACCGAGACCATGGGTCACAAAAAGGTGTTTTCGGCCACCTCTGAAGCCCAGGACCATACGCTGATGCCCAGGCATTCATACAACAGCTGACTAATAACGAACAGCTAGCG
Source organism: Novius pumilus (assembly GCA_020654155.1). NCBI lineage: Eukaryota > Metazoa > Arthropoda > Insecta > Coleoptera > Coccinellidae > Novius > Novius pumilus. The sequence continues at coordinate 37,210 of JAIFOV010000694.1, forward strand.
TATGGATGCCTGGAGACCGGCGTCTTGCTCCTGGGCCTCGAGGACGGCCGAAACCACACTTTTGAGACCCTCGGTCTCGAGTTGGCTCTGGGTTGCAAGTTCGGCAGCATCGGGGGCGTTGAATGGGCCTGGTTGTACCTGTCCCAATGCTACGGTCGTAGTGAATAGCCGTGGATGGTCCATATCGGTGCGGGTATCGTGGGTTTCGTTGGAGCGCAGATTGGGGGGAACCACGGCTATTCAACCGACCGTGGCAGTGCGACATGCACAACCGGGCCCATCCAGGGCCCCGATGCTCCTGAACTAGTTATCCAGAGCCAATTCGAGACAAAAGGATTCAAAAACTTGGTTTCGGCCGTCTGAGAAGCCCTGTACCATACGCCAATGCCCAGGCATTCATACGCCAGCTGACTAATAACGAACAGAAAGCGTATGGACGCCTGGATATCGGCGTGTTGCTCCTGGCCTCGAGGACGGCGGAAACCACAGTTTTGAGACCCTTTGTCTCGAATTGGCTCTGCGTGGCTATTTCGGGAGCATCGTTGGCGCTGGATGGGCCCGGTTGTTCCTGCCGCACTGCCTCGGTCGTAGTGAATAGCCGTGGGTGGTCCATATCGGAGCGGGTGTCGTGGGTTTCGTTGGAGCGCAGATTGGGGGGACTTACGGCTATTCAACCGACCATGGCAGTGCGACAGGCACAAACGGTCCCAACTATGCTCCCGAATTAGCCACGCAGAGCCAATTCGAGACAAAGGGTCTCAAAACGGTGGTTTCCGCCGTCCTCGAGGCCCAGGAGCAAGACGCCGGTCTCCAGGCATCCATACGCTAGCTGTTCGTTATTAGTCAGCTGTTGTATGAATGCCTGGGCATCGGCGTATGGTCCTGGGCTTCCCAGATGGCCGTAACCACCGTTTTGAGCCCCTTTGTCTCGAATAGGCTCTGCGTGGCTAGTTCGGGAGCATCG